>JAPVLO010000470.1:1590000-1735554 GCA_027257055.1 Cephalopachus bancanus | reverse complement strand
ACACTGTGGCTTCCACCTTGCTTTTAACGGAGTTGCTCCCTTTGGGAGGATTCAGTTGTGAGGACACTCAAGCAACCCTATGAAGGGGTCCACATGGTGAGGAACTGAGATCTCCTGCAAATAGCCAGCGCTAACTTGCTGGTCTCATGCGAGCTACTTTGGAAATGGACCTTAAGTGTAGAGTCTTAAGATGACTGTAGTCTCAGCTGACAACTTGCCTGCAACCCTGAGCCAAGCCAGAGCTACCTAGTCAAGCAGTCACCAAATTCCTAACCCACAGAAACTGTGAGATGTAATAAATGCAGATTGTTGTTCTAAGCCAATATGCATAGTTATGCAGCAATAGATAACCAATACATTGGGAGTATTTTTTTTTTAATCAATATTTTTTATTTTGATATTGTGGGGTACAGTTTAGGGTTAGGTATACAAATATGCTTCGTTCAGGCACCCTTGTTGATAAGGGGTGTCTCCCTGTTCCCAGACAGATATTGACTACCATTAATCCCACCTCCTTCCCCTCCCCCCCATAGTTTCCCACCACTGTCAGTCTTTTTTTTTTAATAGTATTATGGTGGATGTTCAAGGTCCTCTATATGAGTGAGAACATGTGACACTCAGATCTTTGTTTCTGTGAGAGATCACTCAGTATTATTGACTCAGTTCCATCCAGGTTGCAGCGAAATTCATGATTTTGTTCTTTTTTATGGCTGCATAGTATTCCATCGTGTATATGTACCACATTTTTTTAATCCAGTCCTCTTTTGATGAACAGTATGGTTGGTTCCAGGTTCTTGCTATTGTGAACAATGCTGCGATAAACATTCGTGTGCAGGTAGAGTGATTTGAGTTCTTCAGGGTATATTCCCAGTAGGGGGATTGCGGGGTCATATGGGAAGTTGATATTTAGAGCTTTTAGGAATCGTCACACTGCTTTCCACAGAGGTTGCACTAGTTTACACTCCCACCAACAGTGTAAAAGTGTTTTGGGAGAATATTTAGTCTGTAGTTTTTATGGTCAAACTGAGGTAAATAATAAAATTGAAGGGAAACGTGATTTAACAAAGGAAGGTCATGTTTCGCAGGTCCTGTTTCTGTGAAATACCCAGCAAAAATCAGTCAAATCCCCGGGCAGTGGACACTAATATCTGCATGTGTTTGCCAGTCTGCCAGGCAGGAGACTAAACACTGACTCATATTCGACCTATTAACCTTTGCTTCTGGGCCCTGAGCTGAGGCCACACTGTGGCTGGACTCACCAATGCCCAGGAGTTTTGCCCAAAGGCTCCAGGGGAGAGATGTGAGGGAGACCCAGAGAAGCACAAACCTGGAAAACCTTTGCAAGTATGTGGCTTTAGGACAGCTTTGACGTGGATAAAAAGGATGTTCCGAGGTATATTGTTCAATGAAGTTTTCTCTTACTATTACAGGTGCTGTCACCTGCAAAAAGGAGATCTGATATTTATTTACTTTATGAGATCACTCTGAGTAGTACCCAACAATAAAATGAAATCTTCAAGTGGAACATATAGCTTTCCCAGACAGAATGCAACCAGGCCAAGGCGACATCCTGCTTTTTTGGTCTCATTCCAAGCATCAAAAATGTGGTTCATTCCAAGCATCAAAAATGTGGCTACAGTGGTAAGGTGAGAGCCACTGTGAAGCTTTCCCATTACAGCTGTACAGGAGGGAGTCTTTGTCTCCAGTATTTACAAAGAAAGTAAACATGCTTAGTTGAGAAATCCTGAATCCTCCCCGCAGGGTGAGAATTTTAGGCAGGATGCTACGCAGTGTATTTATGTATCATTATATTCCCCAGACAAATGACCCTACAGTGAGGTTCCAAGATTAATTTCCAGTTTACTCTTAGCCAAGAACATTAAAAATACCTTAAGCCAGGTATGCCTTGGAGAAGACTCTCTGCTGGGGTCCCTTCTTGTTTATTTTCTTCTAGATGCTCAGTAGCTGTGAGATCACTTACCTGCTCCTTCCTTTTAGCACATATTTGTGAACTGAGTATTCACTGTGTTTGGCACTCATTCTCCCTGAGCAGCACTAGAGAGCACCTCTACCTCCACTTTCCCCCTTACCTTCTTGAACTCAATCATTGCTACATGGACAGAACAGTCCCACGGCTTGGCAGTCCTGAGTGCACTGGGCAAGAGATGTGATTATCGGCCTGCTGGAGAAGCCAGTGAATTATCATCCTTGGCATCTGAAGACCGGTGTGGCATAAACATTGTTCCTGACACTCACATCCACTTCTTGGCATAATGATATATTTTGTTGGCAGTTTTATGATGACACCAAAATAAAAACAAAATCCAAATAAGGAGACCTAGGCATGCCACTGTTGAGAAGAACACAATGACGGTACAAGAGGGGACTGTGGCTACTTTTCTTCCAACACACTAAAAAAAAAAACTGGAAACAACCTAAAATATCTGTCAATGAAAAAGTAGGTAAATTACAGTGAAAATTAAGAGAGCCACTATGGAAAGTATATGTAGCATACTTCGGTTTTTAGATAAATAAATAAATTGTAAAATATCACGTGTAAACACACCTATAAGGAGGGACCCCAAAAGATTGAATTATTTTTTGGAGGGTAGGCCCTTTGTTGTACAGGCTTTTCCTGCTAGGTGAGTGTTCTAGGAACCCATCAGCATCAGTGTATCAGCTAGTGTGGTGATGAGAAGCTGCATTTGGCTTCTGTGGATTGTTTCTGGAGATTCTTTCAACATGTTTGCCCATTTTATGAGGGGTGATTACGAGTGCACCTGCCCACACGGTGCATGGTGCTGAGTGTTCAGCAGCTTTTTACCAAAAACAGCATGACCCCCATGCCTCACCCTTCCTCCCTTTTCACCTGACCTCACCCCAAGCAACCTTATTTTTTGTTTCCCCGAATGAAAAAAAAAAAAAGTCCTCAATGGGAAAGGCTTTGCCGAGGAAGAAGAGGTGAAACAAAAAAAAGCAGGAACACTTTCAGGCATCAAAATGAATGAGCTTAAAAACTGTTTGGGGGAGCCGGGCTCGGTGGCTCAGCCTGTAATCCCGCGCTTTGGGAGACTGAGGTGAGTGGATTGCCTGAGCCCGCGGGTTCGAGACCCGCTTGGGCAGCTTGGTGAGACCTCATCACTACAATAAAAATCAAAAATGAGCCGGGCGTGGCAGCGCACACCTGTAGTTCCAGTCACTTGGGAGGCTGAGGCGGAAGGATCGCCAGAGCCCAGCAGGTCGAGGCTGCGGTGGCCGGGAGCGGCCACTGCACTCCAGTCTGGGCGACGGAGTGAGACTCCAACTCAAAAAAAAAAAAACAAAAAACTGTTTAGGGTAGTGGAAAAAGTTTCTCAATAGGTGTATTGCATCAAACAGGGAGTACTTTGAAAGTGACCGAAGTTTAAGCATGCAAAAAATACACATTTTTTATAAATAAATTCTGGGTTTTTTGGCCCCCCCTCATATATGATATGGATACAGGTACATATCTGTAACACATAGAAAAAGTCTCTAAGACTACAGACCGAATTATTCAATTGGCTATCACTGGAGAGTGAGAAAGGTAGACAGAGATAAGAGAGTTCACTTTTTACGTTACTCACTGCTGTATTTTTTTTTCACAGTGAGCACACATTATTTTAGTAACAGAAGATTATTACAAATGTTTTAAAATACAATTGTCCTGGTTAAGCATTGCCATAGCAGGACCCAGGGAAGGAAGGACGTGCCAGAGGAGGAGGCCAGAGCAAACGTCTCGGCTCCCCTGGGTGGAGAATGGGGGAAATTGTGGTACCCATCTCCTAGGGTTTCCGTGAAGATGAAACGAGGTCATGCCCAGGAACACTGGGCATGCCTGGGACACTGGGGCTCCATTAACATCTGGATTGTCAGGAAATGTGTGTTGATGGTAACTGAACTGGAATAGATTGGTCTCTACCAATAACCCAGCAGGTAATACCTGAGTTAGCTGGACCCAGGCAGAAAAACAGAAAGCATGGCCCCCGTGGCACAGAGATCAAAGCACAGAGATCAACACAGCTGAAAAAAATTAATAAGAAGTCAGCGACAGCCGGGCGCAGAGCACTCTGGGAGGTGGAGGCAAGAGGAGTGCCTGAGTCCAGGGGTTTGAGACCAGCCTGGGTAACTTGGCAAGACCTCGTCTCTACAATAAATAAAAAAAATTAGCCAGGCACGGTGGCACGCACCTGCGGCTCCAGCTACTTGGAAGTCTGAAGCAGAAGGATCACCTGAGTCTAGCAGGTCAAGGCTACAGAGTCTGTGAGTGTGCCACTGCACTCCAGCCTAGGTGACAGAGTGAGACTCCTACTCAAAAAAAAAAAAGAAGTAAATGACAAAAAGAATGACTTAACCCCTCCCTTCTCATGACTCCTCCATTTATTGTATATACCATCATCACAACTCTTACTACTCTGGGGGCATTTATTTCTAGGGTCCAAAATTGAGGTTAGACCTTAATGAGCACAAGCTATGAAACAGGTGTCGTGCCAAGCTCTTCACACACATTAGTTCATTTAATCCTCATAGCAACCCTCTCATAATCCTGCTTTGCAGATGAAGAAACAAAAAGGTTCAGTAGCTTGTCTATGATCACAGGAGGTACATACAGCCAGACAAATCCCAAGTGGCCCGTCCAGAGAACCAAGGGCAAAAGTTATACCGGTTAAGGTCAGAGGACCTCAGACTCACAAGTTCCCCCCAGAGATCCTCTCTCAGGCCTTCGATGGTAATAATGAGACAGGCTTTCACAGGCTGTACCTCCTGGGTGTGTCAGAGGAAGGAACTTAGCAGAACCTCTTTCACACAGCCTAGCCATTGCTGTCCAGGCCAGCCCGGTTCCCACACTCCATGGGCGGTCTTTCCTCCACATTCTGGGTCGGCTGTCACCCTTAAGAGGTCCTCTCCTCTCTTCTCTCTCTTCTCTGTGGTTGCTTTATGGTTCCACCTTTCCTAGGCATCCATTCAGACCCCAAATCCAAGGTCACCTCCCCTGAGAGGCCGTCCCTGATTCCCAGAAACCTTACCAGAATTATTTCCTCGGAATATTGAATCTGCATCTCTACTATAACACCAATCAGTCTGTTTTGCAGTTACTTAACTTTTCTGCCCCTTTTCTCAGCTGTGAATGCAGCACCACGTATCCACAGCCCAGCACAGAGCCTGGTGCATTGGTGGGGGGAGGGTAGGGGCAATCAATAAATAAGTGCTAGCCGGGCTCGGTGGCTCAGCCTGTAATCCCGCGCTTTTGGGAGGCTGAGGTGAGTGGATTGCCTGAGCCCGCGGGTTCGAGACCCGCCTGGGCAGCAAGACCTCATCTCTACAATTAATCAAAAAATCAGCCGGGTGTGGTAGCGCATGCCTGTAGTTCCAGCTACTCGGAAGGCTGAGGTGGAAGGATCGCCGGAGCCCAGCAGGTCGAGGCTGCGGTGGCCGGGAGCGCCCACTGCACTCCAGTCTGGGCGACAGAGTGAGACTCCAACTCAACAAAATAAATAAATAAATAAATAAGTGCTGAGTGAATTAACATCCACAACCACCCTGAACGTCATTTATGTGTAGCTCCTTTGTAAGCACTTACCACACTCTTCGATCACAGGTGCTTAAGTGTGTTGCCTCTTAGACTAGATCACAAGTTCCCTGAAGAAAGGATAACACCTCATTAAATTGTGTCCACTGCTCCTACTATAGTATGGCGCATAGTACGTGCTCAGTAAATAGGTACTTATCCCTACACTGTTGGAGGGAGTACAAGCTAGTTCAACCTCTTTGGAAAGCAGTGTGGCGATTCCTAAAAGAACTAAAAATTTACCTTCCATAAGATCCAGCAATCCCCCACCTGAGAATATGCCCAGAGGAACATAAAGTGCTCTGCAAAAAAAGACACCTGTACCCTCATGGTTATAGCTGCACTATTCACAATAGCAAAAACATGGAACCAACCCTACCGCCCATTGAAAGCGAACTGGATACAGGATATTAGGTACATATACATGATGGAGTATTACGCAGCCATAAACAAGAATAAAATTATGGACTTTGCAGCAAATTAGATGGAGTTGGAGACCATCATACTTAGTGATCTATCATGGAAACAAAGAACTAAATAGACCTGGACATGAATCATATTACCACAAGAGAGGAATCGGCAGTCACTGGACACTGCTGGGGTTGGGAGGGGGCACTTAAGAGCACAGAGAGAACCAGTTGGAGGCCCAAACTTCACCTGCATAC
Source organism: Cephalopachus bancanus (assembly GCA_027257055.1). Classification (NCBI taxonomy): domain Eukaryota; kingdom Metazoa; phylum Chordata; class Mammalia; order Primates; family Tarsiidae; genus Cephalopachus; species Cephalopachus bancanus. Next base: position 1,729,302 of record JAPVLO010000470.1, on the reverse strand, counting down.
AGCCTACTTGTGTAGTTAATCCTGACTTGTACCTCACATCTCTATAATAAAATAAAATATAGGAAACTCTCCAAATTATTCAGTCTTGAGAGTCTTTAAACCAAGGTTCTTGATTATTTTAGCAAATAAGATTGCCACTTTGAGTGTCCTGGAAGTCACAGGGAAATGGATGCTATTCCCGGGAAGCAAGAAAGTACACACGCTCAGCTGGTCACTCAACAAGTCCATGGTGGAGCCCAACCAAAAGAGGAACAAACTGATTGTTCAAGGTTGTAACCTGCCCATTCAATTATGCTGCCCCCTTGAGAAAACACCATCCCGGGAAGATGTTTAATTAATCAATATCTTTTCGGTTAACTCCTTTGTTTCTGCTAAAACTGTACACCCCTGAGGAAGGGTAAAGTGTGTACTCCAAATTTAAATGAGTGGGAATGTGTCTCCTTTGGAAAACTGGACCACACTAATGGCAATTGGAATGGCACACTCCAACAGATAACATTTCACCTCAGGGAAAGCCAAAGGCCTCTGGACTGTCAGAATATAGTATTTTGTCAGAAATCACTTCCGGGTCTTCGGAGGCTGGAGGAAGAAAATGCCAACTTTTAGATTCTGTGTGGTAAACTAGCAAGGAAACAGGAGTGTGGCATGCCCGTGTCACCCTCAGCACCTGCCCCTTGCTGTGGGCCAAGCACTGTGCAGAAACTGAGGGCAGAGAGCAGATCGGCGGCCAGGGCTGCCCTCCGAGATTCTTTTAGCAGGCAATTATGCCTACGGGTGGTGCTGGTAAACTGCTTCTCTGGGGAAAATCAACCCAACAAAGAAAGATCCCCTGATTCGTAGCATCTGCAGATTTCCATAGTGTAAATACTTCCACCATGCTGGTTTCAAGCTATCAAGGTGAGGCGACTGAACTTGGAGTTGGGAAGAGATGACTAATATTGACTCTTACACACTAGTACGAGCCAATCTGAGCTAGTATGGTTGGTATGAGCTTGGGGCAGGGATCTGGAGAGGTCTTTGGAACAAAGTGGCCCCTGAGTTAAGTCCTGAGGGTCAAACAGGAGGTAACTAAGGAAAGAAAAGGAACGGAGGTGAGGAAGGACATCTCAGGCAAAGGGAACCGCGTATGTGAAGACCCATCCGCGGAAGTGAAGGCGAGCAGGACTTACTTCTCATAACATGGTTAATAAATAGAGCCAGGGTATGAAATACAAAGTGGGAAAGAAGCCCTGCTGCCCATCAAAAGAGGACCGGATTTTTTTTAATGTGGTACCTATACACCATGGAATATTACGCAGCCATAAAGAAGAACAAAATCATGAACTTCGCAGCAACCTGGATGGAATTAGGGTTGATAACACCGAGTGGTTTCTCACAGAAACAAAGAGCTGCGTATCACATGTTCTCACTCGTAAGTGGACCTTGAACAACCATAGTAATTCTATAAGAAAAGGATTGACAGTAGAGGGAAACTGCGAGGCGGGGAGGGGGGATTGGCAGTAGTCGATCTCTGCCTGGGGTCGGGGGGGCACACCTCAGCAACAAGTGTACCTGCACAATGATATTTGTATACCTCACCCTAAATTGCACCCCCACGATTTTAAAATAAAAATTTTTTTTTAAAAGAAGAAGAAGAAGCAGCCCCGAGCTGGGTCTGGGCCCCATCATGTGGGGCTTTGCTGATTCTCTGGGTGGCGAGGAGTCACTAAAGACTGAAGCAGAAGAGGAACATTGTACCTTATTTTGAAAGGATCCCTCTGGCTCTCGGATAGATTAGAGACAGGGTTATGGAGAAGGGTCAGACTGGTATGGTGGGGCTATGAGTAGATGGATAGCAGTGATGATGGATAGAGATGGATGCTTTTGAGAGATAACCAGGGGGAAAGTATCAGCCAGAATTGATGAATAATTTGAAGAACAGGAAAAAAAGTAAGAGAGGACGAGGAGACAAGGACTTGCCCAGATTTCAGCTAGGGCCACCAGGGGAATGGCAATGTCAATCAACCAGCAAGAGAGAGAAGACAAGAGGAGAAGCAGTTTGCAAGGTGAAGATGGGTTCCCTTCATCTTGGGACATGTTAGAATTGTGGTGCTACCCAGATGTCCAAATGGAAATGTCTAGCAGTCATCCAGTTCCACAAGCAGAGAACTCCAGAGAGGAGTCTGAGCTGGAGACATAAAAATGTAACCTAAGTCACAAAAGAAAACCACAGTGCCCAGGGCAAGGATGGAAGTGAGAAGAAAAGAGCTAAAGATAACACCCTGCAGAGCACCAACCTCCAAGAGATGGGAGAGAAAATGTGCATCAGTAAGGATGCTTTGGGTTGCAAGTGACATAACAGGCAATTCAAACAAGAAAATAAATTCATGAAATTAGAAAGTTGAGAGATAATCTCTGGTTTGGGCCAAGATTTGATCCAAACACATATCTGCAGGGACCTATTTTCTTTCCATCTCTCTGCTCAGCTTTCCTGAGTGTAGTTTTCATCTGTTTTTTTCTTTGTTTGTTTTTGAGATGGAGTCTTGTTATGTTGCCCAGGTTGGACTTAAACTCCTGGTCTCAAGCAATCCCCCTGCCTCAGCCTGCTGAGTAGCTGGGATAACAGGTGTACTTCACTACAACCCTGAAATCTTCATCTTAAACATGACTCCCAGAGCTCCATCTTTTCTCAAAAAAGAGAAGATCTCTGGTCCAGCACAAGTCCTGAACTTCCCTTCATTTGAACTGGCTAAGATTGATGCCCACCTATGAGCCAGTTACCCTGGCTGGGGACATGAAATGCGATGGTTGGCTTAACCCAGGTCACAGTCTCCACCCTCAGAACATGAGGTGGTATCAGCTTCTCCTAAACCACAAGAGGCTAAGATGATTGACTCAAGGGCTAGGAAGAAAACTAGCAGAGAACAGTGGTTCAGAAACAAGGCAGGAGCGAGGTGACTGACTAGAGACACCTGGCACTTGCACCTCCTCCCCCCCTTACAAGAAAGGGCCAAGGCAATGAATAAACTGCGAAGATCTCATTGGAATGTCTAAAGGAGGGCCCTGGAGTACAGCAGGAGAGTAAAGAGACTGTTATGGTGATAGGAAGCCTAGGAGGGCAGTGTGAAGACAACCAGCCTCTGCAGCCCCATCTTCCTCCAAACCCACACTTGGATGGGATTGGTCCAAAGACCGAAGAGACTTCCGTTTGTAAGGAAAAGGTAAGCAGAAGATCCCCACCAGCCCCCAATGCCACTGCAGATACCTACAGTCTTTACTGCAGAACCCCACAGTCCTTGCAAGCCCTGAGCCCAGTTTGAAAAGTTGCTGAGAATTCATGTAGCTATATTGTTCCAGATTAAGAGCACAAGGTGTACACTCCCTACCCTATATCTGCCCACTGTGAGCCAAGCTGCTACAACATGAAGCCATCTTGAGACAACAACCACTTCTGTAATCCACCCTCTTGTGGGAGTGAATAGCCACTACACCTCTCAAGCACTGGGGCTTCATCTTCACTGCACCAAGCCCACAGGAATGGCTCAATGGCACAACCTCAGCTACACAAAACCTGGGCCCAGCATTGGCTGTGACTCCGGTCTTGCACAGCAGGGAAGTCAATTCCTGCTGCCTGTACTTCCAGCTTCAGGAACAGTCTGGCAGTTCTGCCCAGGGCAAGCCCGCCCTTGAGACAGTCAAACCACTGCAATGCCCTTCCCTGAGGAGAAAGGTCCCTGAGCTATGGAGCAGATGAAATCCCACCAGCCTGGCAGAATGGTTACATGCTCATGCCCCGGACATGAGAAATATACCTGTGGTCTGCCCCTGGCAAGCATGTCCCCAGGTCAGCCAAGCAACTGTGTGCCCATTTCCTGGACCTGCTAAACAACCCCATGGGCTGCCTATGGCAGGCACATTCACAGACTGGCTAAGCAACCATGCACCCATGCTCTGAGCCAAAGTAACAGTCCCATAACCCCAACCTCAGAAAGTCAGACTCCCAGTTGGCTGACCCATTGTATGCCCACATGTGCCCCTGACCTGAGCAACAGCCCAGCAAGCCCACCTCCAGCAAAGCTGCACCCCCACTGCCACAAACTCCCTCAACCTAGACCACTGAGACACTCACAGACATCACTGGTGTGGATCAGCTGAAGAAACCACATGGAGAGTATATCACTACATCCACCTAGAACAAAAGCCAATGAACACCATTCAACTGACACAAGACCCATCTATACAAATAAGTCTTTCCCCGCTCCATAAAATTGAAAAAGATGACTATTCCACCAGATGCATAGAAATCAACATAAGGACACAACAAACATGAAAAAGCAATTCTCCAGAAACAGACCCTAATTGTAAGGAAATATAAAAATGCCAGAAAATTCAAAATAATAATCTTAAGGAAACTCAGTGAGCTACAAGAGTATACAGACAGACAATTCAAAAAACCTGAAAACCAATTCATGATATGATTGAGAAGTTCAACAAAGAGATAGATATTGTTAAAAAAAGAAAGAAAGAAAGACTAGAGCTGAAGAATTCAGTGAATTAAATTTTTAAAAATACAACCTACAACTTCAACAACAGATTAGCCCAAGCAGAAGAAAGAATTTCTGAACTTGAAGACAAGTCTTTTGAAATAACACAGATAGACAGAAAAAACAAAATATAAAAAAGAATGAATAAAGCCTACAGAATTTATGGAACACCATTAAGCAAACAAATATTCTCATTATTGGTGCTCTAGAAGGAGAAGAGAAGGAAAAAAATATAGAAAACATATTTAATAAAATAATAGATGAAAACTTCCCATGTCTTGGGAGAGAGATGAACATCTAGATTCAGAAAGCTCAAAGAACCTCAAATAGATCCAGCCCAGAAAAGTCCTCTTCAATGCACATTATAGTCAAATCATCAAAATTCAAAGAAAAAGAAAGAATTCTAAAAGCAGCAAGAAAAAAAATCAAGTTACATATAAGGAAGCCCCCAATACACTGACAGCAGATTTTTTTTCAGCAGAAACCTTTCAGACCAGGAAAGAATGGAATAATATTCAAAGTACTGAAAGAAAAAAACTTTATACCCAGCAAAGCTACCCTTCAGAAATGAAGGAGAAGTAAAATCTTTGACAGACAAGCAAAAACTGAGAAAATTCATCACTGCTAGACCAGCCTTACAAGAAATGCTCATGAGAGTCCTACACCTGAAACATTGGATAACTTACATCATAAAAATATGTGAAATTATAAAACTCATTGGTAAAGCTGATACACAAGAGGGAAAGAGAAAATAATGAAAGCTTGCACTACATAAAATTACCCAACTGCAAAAACAAGCAATAAGAGAGGAAGTAAGGAAAAAAGGCTATGCAGAGCAACTAGAAAACAATCGATAAAATGACAAGAGTAAGCCCTCAACTATCAGTACTATCTTTAAATATAAATGGATTAAATTCCCCATTTAAAACATATAAACTTGCTGAATAGATTTTAAAATGAGGCCAAATTATATGCTGCCTATAAGAAACTCATCTCACCTGTAAAGACACACATAAACTGAGAGTAGAAAAAGATATTCCATGCAAACAGAAACCAAAATAAGCAGATGTGTCTATACTTACATAAGACAAAACAGATTTCAAGTAAAAAAACTGTAAAAAAAAAAAAAAAAGACAAAGAAGGACATTATATAATAATGAGATCAATTAAACAAGAAAATATAACAATTGTAATTATATATGTACCCAACCCCAGAGCATCCAGGTACAGCAAATATTATCAGATCTAAAAGGAGAGATAGACTGTAGTACAATAATAGTTGAGGACTTCAACAATTCACTCTCAGTGCTGGACAGACCAGAAACAAAACATTTCACTGGATAGCTGCAGAATACATATTCTTTTTCATCAGCACATAAAACATTCTCCAAGACTGACCATATGTTAGGACACAAAATGATTCTCAAAATCTTTTTCAACAGCAAACTATATCAAGTATCTTATCTGACCATAATAGAACAAAACCAGAAATCAATAACAAGAGGAACACTTGAAACTATGCAAATAAATATAAATTAAACAGTATGCTCCTGAACAACTGATGGGTGAAGGACAAAATTAGGAATAAAATTTTATAATTATTTGAAACAAATGAAAATAGAAATGCAACATACCAAAATCTATGGGACATAGCAAAAGCAGTATTAAGAAGCAAGTTTATATATAGCAATAAATGCCTACATCAAAAAAGTAGAAATATATCGAGTAAACAACTTAGCAATGCATCTTAAGGAACTGGAAAAGCAAAAACAAACCAAACTTGAAATTAGTAGAAGGAAAGAAATAATAAAGATCAGAGCAGAAATAAATGAAATTGAGATTAAAAAACAATAGAAAAGATAAATGAAATAAAAAGTTGGTTTTGAAAAGATATACAAAATTAACAACCCAGCAGCTAGACTGAGGGGGGAAAAAAAGTACATCTAAATAAATAAAATCAAAAATGAAAAAGTGGACATCACAATGGCTACCACAGAAATACAAAGGATCGTTACTATTAACAACTATACACCAATAAATTTGAAAACCAGAGGGAATGGATAAATTCTAGATTGTAAACCTACCAATATTGAACCAAGAACAAATAGAAAGTCTGAACAGACTAATAACAAGTAATGAAATTGAACCAGTAATAAGAAGGGTTCCAACAAATAAAAGTCGAGGATCAGATGGCTTCACTGCAGAATCCTACTGAACCTTTAAAGAAGAATTAGTACCAATTCATCTCAAACTATTCCAAAAAACTGAAGTGAAGGGAACTCTTCCTAACACATTTTTGAGGCCAGTATAACTCTCATACCAAAACCAGACAAAAACACTGAAAAAAAACAAAGTCAATATCCCTGATGAACACAGACACAAAAATCCTCAACAAAATACAAACAAAGTGAATCCAACAATATAGGAAAAAAATAATAAACTATGATCAACTGGGATTTATCCCAGGAATGCAAGGATGGCTCAACGTATACAAATAAACAAACATGATACATCACACCAACAAAACATATGATCATTTCAATAGATGTGGGAAAAGAATTTAATAAAATTCAACATCTCTTCATGAAAAAAATAAATTAGGTATAGAAGAAAAATACCTCAACATAATAAAGGTCAAAAATGACAAATCTACAGCTAACATCATACTGAAAGGGGAAAAGCTGACTGCTTTTCTTTTAAGAACTGAAACAAGACAAGGATGCCTACTCTCACATTCAAAACAGTATAAGCTCTAGCCAGAGAAAATAGGCAAAAGAAAAAAATATGGGGCATCCAAATTTGAAAAGAGGAAGTGAAATTGTGCCTAAGATCAGATGGTATGATCTTAGGTATAGAAAAACATAGATTCTTCCCCCCAAAATAATAAATGAATTCAGTAAAGTTGCACAATATAACATCAACATACAAAAATCAGTAGCATTTCTATACACAAACAACAAACTACTGAAAAAGAAATCAAGAATGCAATCCCATTTATAATAGTTACAAAAAAATTTAGAAATGATTTAACAAAGGAGGTGAAAATTGCAAAACACTAATGAAAGAAACTAAAGAATGTTCAAACTTGCGGAAGCTGATGAAGAAGAAGGAGGAGGAGGAGGAGGAGGAGAAGGAGGAGGAAGGAGGAGGAGGAGGAGGAGGAGGAGGAGGAGGAGGAGGAGGTTTGAGAGGAGAGAATGGTTTCTGGGAACAGGCCCAAGATACCACCTCAAGACACTACTCCCTGCATCCCAGTTGCTCTGGTTGGTGCATGGTGGCTCACCCAGATGTGACTCCTGTGGCAACTCTGGAAGATACAAGTTATAAAACGTGGCAATGTCCGTGTGGTGCTAATTCTGCAGGCTTGCAGAAAGCAAGAGCTGTGAAGGCTTGGTAGCCTTCACTCAGACTTCAAAAGATGTCATCACAAGTCTGGAAGCTCAGGCAAAGACTTATCAGCAGGAGTAGGATCACCACAGAGAGCGCCCACTAGAGAAATGCTGAGCATAAATGTATGGTTGGAATGACCAAGGAGAGCTCTCACAAGAGTAATGCCTAGTGGAACCGTGGTTGTAGGACTGCCAATAAGACCCCAGAACTATAGAGCACCCCGTGTGCAATGCCAGCCTGAGAGAACTGGGTGAAGTAAGCCCAGAGGGGCTACAATGGTGAGACTGCCTGGGCATCAAAGACCTTTGGCGACCTCAGAGTGCAGCGGATATTGGACATGTGGCAGAGAGGGACTAAAAACAATTAAAATTATTCCTTTTTAAAACTCAACCTTCAGGCTCCAAACCTACTGGACATGGGACGTGAGAAAATCAAATAGCCACAAGCAGCTTTCCTGTAAGTGCAAGATAGTAATCAATTCACAACCTTACCCCCCTTATCCTTTCTTTGTGAAGTTATCGGTTTACAACCCCTACTTGTTATGTATATCCTGGAAACAACTTGTTCTTGAAAATCTGGTTTTGCTATATACAACTTTGCAAATTCAAAAAAAAAAAAAAAACGTATAGCCATACAAACGGAACCCCTCCCTTACCTAAACTAACATAAAAAAAAAACCCTCTCCTCTTTCTCTGGGTTGCTCAGCCTCGAGAATTAGCCCACTGAATTCCGCTGGTGCTAATAAAATGCTGCTTCCTAAGATTAAAAAAAAAAAGAAAGAAAGAAAAAGAATTGCTAATGTTCTGCCCTCAATTTTCAACAGGACAAATGATATTTTTCTCTACTATATGATATCCATAAGGTTGCATTAAAACGGTATTATGTGAAAAAAAGAAAGTACCCTGGTCTTAGGAGGTTGAGGCTGTGGTGAATTGTGATTATGCCTCCACACTCCAGCCTGGATAACAGAGTGAGACCCCCACTGAAAAAAAGAAAAAAAAAGAAAAAAAAGTACCTTCGTCTTGTGATCAAAGAGGAAAGTACGAACCTGCTTATTATCAGCAAATACTTATCAAGACACCGACCCGTGCCAGGACTTGTGCGAGGTCCTGGGTTAGAGTGTTGACCAAGACAGAACTGTCCAAATCAGGCTAGTGGTCAAAGTCTAGCGAGGAACACTAAATAAGTGCTTCTTTAAGACATAATAATAAAGGAGACCTAGGAACCAGGTATGGTGGTTCACACTTGTAATCCCAACACCTTGGGAGGCCAAGGCGGGAATATCACTTGAGCCCAGGAATTTGAGACCAGCCTGGAAAACATAGTGAGACCTCGTCTCTACAAAAAAAAAAAAAAAAAATTAGGCTGGGCGTGGTGGCTCACGCCTATAATCCCAGCACTTTGGGAGGCCGAGGTGAGAAGACTGCCTGAGCCCACGGGTTCGAGACCAGCCTGGGCAACTTGGTGAGACCTCATCTCTACAATAAATCAAGAAAGTAGCTGGGGGTGGTGGTGCATACCTGTGGTTCCAGCTACTTGGAAGGCTGAGGTGGAAGGATCGCCTGAGCCCACCAGGTCAAGGCTGCAGTGACCATAAGCATGCCATGGCACTTCAGCCTGGGAGACAGAGTAGGACTCCGAATAAAAAATAAAAATTAAAAATTAGCTGGGTGTGGTGGCACTCCCTTGTAGCCCCAGCTACTTGGGAGGCCAAAATGGAAAGATCACAAGAGCCCAGGAGACTGAGGCTGCAGTGAGCCATGATCATGCCACTCCACTCCAGCCTGGGTGACAGAGTGAGAACTCGACTCAAAAAATAAAATAAAATAAATAATAAAATGGGAGACCTGGGAACATGTAGTAGGAACACCTTGAGGGGGACTTGAGGGTTCAGGGGTGGTTTACCCAAGAAAGTAATATGTAACCTAACATAAGGACAGTCAGGAGTTGAGCACGTGGAAGACAGACAGGTAGGGGAGTGGAATGGGAGTCATGTTCCAGGCAGTTGGAAGAGTATGTGCAAAGCTCAGAGATGAGAGAATGCTTGGTATCTTCAAGGATCTGCACGAAGCTACGTATGGCTCGAACACAGACAACATATCAACCACTCTCTCATCTACCCAGTCCATGAATCACCTCTCTTCTGGTATAGTCATACACCAATAGGCGGTATCTCCATCTTGTGCCAGGAACCCCAAGGTAGGCCGCATCTAACACCTTACTGAAGTGAAGATACACGATGCTTAAATCCTACCATTTGATTACAATCGCCCAGAAGACAAAGGGTGTATCTATTTTGTTCACTGCCATATCCCTGGCACCTAGTACAGTGCCTGGCCATAGTAAGCTCCTATAATTGTGGAATTAATAAAGGAAGCAACATAGAAGGAAAGATACCACTGATCTCCTGGCCTGATTCACTTTTGTGAATAACCCTATCAAAGGACAACAAAGGTGGTCATCCATGTCTGGTGATCACATGATTCCTAAAATTCCATAACCTCATTTTGTTGGCTTTGTTTTCCTGTCTCTGTTCATTATGACATCTCAGAGGAGACAGATAATGGGGGGGTGTGGAGGTTGGAGATTTCACCTCTAAGTTCCATCTAGTTCCTACTATTTCCACATGTTTTTTTCTACCTAATAAGCATATGTATTTTGAAATGGAGCTGGTCAAGATCTTTTCACCTTCCATTTCGATGAGGTTGTGGTTTAATTCAAAGTAAAATAATACTCACATTCATAACCATCACACCTCAACAAGAGGCAACTGAGAGCTTCTTATGGATGCCCGTCGTATCACCTTGGTGTAAGTTTCGTGAAACATACCTGAAAACCCACTAATTATTTGTTTGGATGGTATTCGTGGGCTGTATCTGTGAAAAACTTTGTTGAATTCAAGTACGTCTCTGAGGCTTAAAAAAGATCCCTTCAGTGTCTCTTATATTTGGAACAAAATATATCACAATACTACGTACAGTGATACTAATTGATATACACATAAATATCTAGTGCTTTTCGGGTTCTTTCAAATAGGACTACTGCTTGATCCCTGGAACAACTCAGACAGGTATGTAAGGTTGCCAATGAGGAAAACAAGAGACGCTGGGAGGGGAAACAACCTGTCCAAGGTTAATAGGTTACCAAGTCTCTGTTCTTAACCTAGTGCTCTTTCTGCCCCTTCACGCCATAAGATAATAATCCTACGGTTTTCTGAACTCACTGTTTGCCAAAAGTTAGCATCACTCAGGTACGAGTAACATTCTTAGTGAAGAAACCATAAGAAATACAGGGTGAAGCCGGGCACGGTGGCTCATGCCTATAATCCCAGCACTTTGGGAGGCCGAGGTGAGAGGATTGTCTGAGCCGATGGGTTCAAGACCAGCCCGGGCAACTTGGTGAGACCTCCCATCTTTACAATAAATCAAAAAATTAGCCGAGTGTGGTGGCGTGTGCCTGTAGTTCCAGCTACTTGGAAGGCTGAGGCGGAAAGATCGCCGGAGCCCAGCAGGTTGAGGCTGTGGTGGCCGGGAGTGTGCCACTGTCCTTCAGCCTGGGTGACAGTGAGATTCCTACTCAAAAAAAAAAATAAATGAATAAATATGAAGGTGGACCTCAAAAAACCAAGAATTTATTAAAAATTGTGTATTTATTCTTACATGTTTATACTTACATGTTTAAACTTCAGTCACCTTCAAAGTACTCTCCATTTGATGGAATGTACCTATCAAGATGCTTTTTCCACTGCTCAAAACAGTTTTTGAACTTGTCAATTTTGATGCCTTTTAGTGCTTCTGCTGTTTTTTATTTCACCTATTCCATAGCGGCAAAACATTTACTTGTGAGGACTTTTTTCATCTGAAGAAACAAAAACAGTCTCACTAGGAGAGAGATGGAGTGAATAGGGTGGGTGAGGCATGGCATGGGAGTTATGTTACTTTTGGTCAAACACAGCTGAACACTCCGTGAGGTGTGTGCAGGTGCAGTCATAAATCACCCATCATGAAATACGCAAACGTGTTGAAAGCATCTCCAAAAAAAAACTCACTGAAGCCGAATGCAGCCTCTCATAACAATGCTAGCTGATACACTGATGCCAGTGGGTTCCTAGTACACATACCTAGTGGGGAAAAGCCTGTACTACAATGGACCTACCCTCCAAAAGAGATAATTCATTTCTCGGGGGACTTAGGGTTAGGAGATGCCAGAAGAACCACAGCTCAGAGAAAGGGCTCTTGAATAAGGTTACCAGGAGCGAAATTCAGGGTCTTTTGCTGATTACTTGCATAAACCATGGATCAGTTATTTAATGTCCCTGTCCCCTAGTAAACATCTGGGTTTGTCTCCAACAATCATTCCCCAAGATTCCATTTGGAGTCCTCATGGATCAAAGAATAGTGACTCTAACATCAGCTTCAGGGGTAGTATAAATGGTCTAAGCTAAGCCAATCAACTCATTACATTCCTCGGGCCATGTCACTGATTCAGCCTTGGCCATGCAACCGGGTCAGAAAAAAATACCAGGACTCAAAGGGGATTCGGGAACAAAGACATCCCACTAGATGTGAACAAGGAAACATGATGTCCGGGAAGCTGCTGGCAACCATCCTGGAACCAGGAAAAAAAAAATCCACCTTAAGAAGTAAATACACACTTCTACAGGGAAAAGACTGAGACATGAAAAGAAACTGGGTCCGTGATAACACCTGAATTTCTGAATCAAGCCCATTAACTCTGGATCTTTCCATTACTTAATAAATTCTTGTCTAAGCAAATTTGAGTTGGATTTTCTGTTGTCTACAGCCAAAAACGTTCTGATGCATACAGTCTCCTAAACAGTAAAACTGCAATAAATAATCACATTCATCATTATTAGTTTGTTGTGAGACTCAAATAATATAGCACATAAGAATGCCTAGCCCCGTCCTATACATGACACACCCTCTAATCCACCTATGGACAGCAGGAAATATCTCATCATTTCTTTTCTCATTGTAACATCTGTTTTTGTTTTCATTTTTTATAAATGCCACAAAGCCAAGTCTTTCAAAGACAAATACCGCATTTAACATGAAGGCCCAGACAACCCACACTTGCCCACACTTTTATGCATGGGCTCATTTAGGATGTGCTATTTAAAAATTGGTTATATCAGAAACTGCTATAGCAGGAAGGCAGAGCTATTTTGCCATAATATTGCTCGTCAACTCCAGGCATTTGGTTATTTTACTACCTTTTCCCCAGTATCCCCTGGGCTGATGTCCTTAACCTACTATGTAATGATATTTCAGGGTCTGAGAGATGAATTGCTCTCTACGTAAAATATGGCAGTAGATCTATACCCCTAAGCTCTGATAATTAGTTTTTAATGTAACTACGATTCTTTCAAGGAGATGTTTTTGCGCTCTAAAATCTTCTTAAAAGCATCCCTTAGGCTGAAATTAAGTTGGAAGGAGTGTCATGGAGGCCTGTGGCAAGGGGCGAGACGGGCTCTGGTTACCAACCAGCCTGACATGATTCATGGGCCTTGGGCAGTGAGAGGCCCAGCCTTCCTCTCACCTCTGTGGCTAGGCCTGCTCCTGCACGCAGCTGCCACCACAAAGGGCGAGAATGCACTTCATCACTGAACATGACACTCAAGTAATGGTTACAAATGGATTTTCAAGGAGTGAGCAGGGTGGGGGGTACAGAGGGGGGATGGGACTGAGCTGGGTGACGGGTACCTACCAAGTCCTCCGTATTTACTACGTCAAAGAGGTTTTCTCTATCCAAACAACTATTGATTTCTTTTCTATTACATCAACAAATATTTCGGTTACGGCATTTGAAATTCATAAGGGGCCACAGCCAATCTACTCCTTAAGTAGAAAAGTCAGATTCCTTCTGGAAAACCTTTGGCATCATGGGACTTGACTATGGATTCCAAGCATCAACTACTTCTTCTCCACTGTGTGTGCAAAAATGTCCTCTCATTCATTTGGGTCTTCTCAAAATTAGGGTCGTTTGGTCTCTGCCAAAGCGCACAGATCGTCTTGGTCACAGGTAGCGCCACACATAGACTGAAGGATGCCATAGCTGAGACACCCATCATAATGTTGTTATTAGCATCTATGCAATTAGCCAATGACATGCTTAATTAACTACACAGAAAAAAGCAAATGGGAACCAGTATAAACAAGAATATCCAGAAGGGACAGGATACGTAAAATGTTAAACTCTCTGTGAATTCCAAAGAAATTCCAAATCCTCAAATGTCCAGCAGATCAATAAAAATATTTCCTTTCCTTTTGCCCGAAGCTACCTATGGAAAACCTCAAAGTGTTTTGACACTGATATAAACTAGAGTGATTTACTTTGATCATCAGACACATAGGATGGGCAGCTCCAAACAGCCATCTGTCAAAATGTGCGCTGATGGTCAGGTGAGGGAACCTCACTGGGGGGTGAGCCAAGAGGACACAGTCCCTTCTCATGGTGAGAGGTCTCCGCGATCATGGAAAAATTCCCAGAGGAACTTCAGGGACCAAGAGAAAAGATTTGGCACAAATGGTTTTACAAAAAGCACAAACAAGATCTGATAACACTGTTTTCATATCAATAAAAAAATGAGAATCGGATTTTCAACATAATTCAGAAAGAACATTCTATAAAAGCAAATGCTAACATGATTGGGCTCATCACTTTCTGATAATCTGTAAGACATGACACAAAAAGAATTTAGAATTCCCAGATAATTAGATGGGTCAGGTGTCCGTTACATTGTATTCTAAAATTGATACTTCCCCATATTTTGTTGTTGAAGGAACGCTGGTCATTGAGGGCATTTCCAAAGCTTTGCATTCCAAAGGTGTCAGGGTAGGAAGGACATTCTGTTCTGACCAATGTTTTGCTCAGACCAAAGACCAAGGTTCTCAAAACCAGGAAACAGGGAGTTGTACTCATAGAAGAAATTTCATGGGGACATAACAGCTACCTGCCTTAGTCCCTTTGGGCTGCTGTAACAAAAATGCCATAAAGTTGGTGGTCTACAAATAAACATTTATTGCTCACGTACTAGAGGATGGTCAAGGTGCTAGCAAATTTGGTGTCAGAAGGGCCTGTTCCTTATGGATGGTGCCTCTGTCACTGTGTCCTCACGTGATGGAAAGGGGCAAACATGCTCCCAAGATTCTCTTTTATACAAGCATTAAGCCCATTTGTGACCTAGTCAGCTCCCAAAGGCCCTTCCTCTTAACACCATCGCATTGGAAATTCGGTTTCAACATATGAAATTTAGGGGGACACATTCATACCACAGCACTGCCTTCAATATTTGAGAAGCTATCTTACAAAGAAGAGAGTATCCTGATTCCTATGATATTTCAGAAGGCAGAGCAAGGACAAATGATTTTGAGGTAGAAATAGATAAGCTAGCCGGGCTCGGTGGCTCAGCCTATAATCCCACACATTTGGGAGGCTGAGGTGAGTGGATTGCCTGAGCCCGCGGGTTCGAGACCCGCCTGGGCAGCGAGACCTCATCTCTACACTAAATCAAAAAATCAGCCGGGCGTGGTAGCACATGCCTGTAATTCCGGCTACTGAGAAGGCTGAGGCGGAAGGATCGCCGGAGCCCAGTGGGTCGAGGCTGCGGTGGCCAGAAGCAGCCACTGCACTCCAGTCTGGGCGACAGAGTGAGACTCCAACTCAAAAAAAAAAAAGAAATAGACAAGCTGCAGCACCGTAAAGAAAGAACTTTCAAAGACTTTGGGCTACCAAGCTGAGGAATGAGTTTCTGTGAAAATGGTGATGGCTAGCTCTCAAGCAGAGGCTAGGTGCAGATGACAATGGGATGAACATGGTGACATGCACTTGAATGTCTACTTTTTCCAAGCTCTTTGCTACCTGCTCGACAGGCATAGACTCACTTCACCTTCTAAAGGTGTGTTGATAGCATCACCAATTTCAGAAGAAGGAACCAAGGTTAATGGCTGGTAACTGACAGGGTCAAGATTTAATCCTGCTAGTCCAACTCCGAAACACACGTGTTTAACCACTAGACTACCTACCTTCTTCTTCTGCCACAGAAGGGATTCCTACTTTCAGCAGAAGGTTACACTCAAATCACCCCTGGAAAATTCCTTCTAACTCCCAAACTGAATATACAGTCATGGTTCCCTTGACGACAGGGACATGTTCTGAGAAATGCATCATTAGGCGACTTCATCATTGCACGAACATCATAAAATGTACTTACACAAACCTAGATGTGCTACTACACACCCAGACTGTATAGAATAGCCCATTGCTCTCAGGCCATAAATCTGTACAGCATGTTACTCTATGGGATACAGTACAGTGGGCAATTATAACACAATGGTAAGTATTTGTGTATATAAATATATCTGAACATAGAAAAGATACCGCGAAAATACTGTATAAGAGATGTAAAATGATCTACCTGTACAGGGCACTTACCATGAATGCAGCTTGCAGGACTTAGAGTTGCTCTGGGTGAGTCAGTGAGTGAATGGCAAGTGAATGTGAAAGACTAGGACATCACTGTACACTACAGTGGACTTCACACACGCTGTAAGCTTAGGGTGCACTGAACTAATAAAAGCATGTTTTTTTCTTCAATTATAAATTGGATCAGGTGTGGTGGCTCATGCCTGTAATCCTAGCACTTTGGGATGCCGAGGCAGGAGGATCACTTGAGGCCAGGAGCTTGACACTATTCTAGGCAACAGAGCAAGGCCTGGTCTCTACAAAAATTGGTTAGGCATGGTGGTGCAGGCCTGTAGTTCTAGATACTCAGGAGGCTAAGGCGGGAGGATCACTTGAGTCCTGGAGATTGAGGCTATAGTGAGCTATGATTGTACCACTGCACTCCAGCCTGGGTGACCGAGAGTAACCCTGGCAATAATAATAATAATAGCAACAGCAACAATAAGTTAAACTTTTATTGTAATTTTTTTACCTTACAAATTTTGTTTTTAAAAATGTTTTGACACTTTGTAATAACGCTTAGCTTAAAACACATATTATATAGCTATATAAAAATATTTTTTCTTTATATCATTATACTGTAAGCTTTTCTCTGTTTTTAAATTTTTTATTTTTTAACACTTTTTGCTAAAAACGAAGACACAAATACACACATTAGCCTCGGCCTACACAGGGTCAGGATCATTACTATGACAGCTTTCTGCCACCACATCTTGTCCCACTGGGAGGTCCTTTAGGGGCAGTAACACGCACAGGGCTGTCATCCCCCTGTGATGACAATGCCTTCTTCTGGAATACCTCCTGCTGGACCTGCCTGAGGTGGTTTTACAGTTAACTCTTTTTTTCCTTTTAAACCTCAAAGGAATGTCAGAAATGAATGTCCCAGTATAATCGGTATGTATCGTTATAATCGGTATGTATCTGTTTTCATCATTCATTAACCTTCCTTATAAGTAAGAGTATGCTACAAAATAATGATTTTTTTTTTTTTAAGTACAGGATAGGCTGGGTGCAGTGGCTCATGCCTATAATTCCAGTACTTTGGGAAGCTGAGACAGGAGGATTGCTTGAGGCCAGAAGTTTGAGACCAACCTGGGCAAAAAATAGGGCGACACCATTTCTAGAAAAACAAAACAAACAAAACAATTTTAAATTAGTTAGGCATGGTGGTGTGTGCCTATAGTCCCTCGGGAGGCTGAGGCAGGAGGATTGCTTGAGCCTGGGAGGCAAGGCTTTTGAGAGCTATGATCATGCCACTGCATGCCAGCCTGGTTGATAGAGCATGATCCTATCTCTAAAAAAAAAAAGTATATTATAGTAAATACATAAACCAGTAACATAGTCTTTTTTTTTTTTTTTTTTTGAGTTGGAGTCTCACTCTGTCGCCCAGACTGGAGTGCAGTGGCTGCTCCCGGCCACTGCAGCCTCGACCTGCTGGGCTCCGGCGATCCTTCCGCCTCAGCCTTCCACGTAGCCGGAATTACAGGCATACGCTGCCACGCCCGCCTGATTTTTTGATTTATTGTAGAGATGAGGTCTCGCTGCCCAGGTGGGTCTCAAACCTGCAGGCTCAGGCAATCCACTCACCTCAGCCTCCCAAAGGCCCGCGATTACAGGCTGAGCCACCAAGACCAGCTACCTAGTCATTTATTACCATTATCAAGTATCATGTATAATTGTATATGCTAGACTTTTATATGAATGGCAGCAGGGTAAGTTTGTTTATATCAGCATCACCACAAACACATGAGGTAATATGAAGCGCTGACAGACACAATGTCAGTAGGCCACAGGAATTTTTCAGCTGCATTATAATCTTTTATTTTTTTTTTTGAGTTAGAGTCTTACTCCGTCGCCCAGACTGGAGTGCAGTGGCACACTCACGGCCACCAACCCCGGTGTCGACCTGCTGGGCTCCAGCAATCCTTCCACCTCAGCCTTCCAAGTAGCAGGAACCACAGGCACACACTACCACGCCCGGCTAATTTTTTATTTTATTGTAGAGATGAGATCTCGCCAAGTTGCCCGTGCTGGTCTTGAACCTGCGGGCTCAGGCAATTCACTAATCGTCTCAACCTGCCAAAGTGCTGGGATTACAGGCTGAGCCGCTGAGCCAGCCTGCATTATAATCTCACGGGACCACTGATAACACCCAGTTGGTTATGGACGCAGGAGATCCTCTAGAGACCCTTGTGGCCAGGGGTAGCAGGAAAAGGAAGAACCTGCAGAGCTTTGTGGGAAGGGCTGATGTGGATGCGGGTGAGAGAGGACGGCCGTGCCAGATAAGGGGATCAGGGAGAGTAGAGAGACAGAGCCAGAACAAGGAGCACAGAGAAAACTGCAGTGGCTGGAAGGCTGACTTTGAGTCAGAGCCCAGTAGGTCAGAACTTTGGGATCATTAGTTGGGACCAGACTGGAGAAAGCATAGAATGCCAGGTTACATTTTTAGATTTCATTGGTAGATAAGAAGAAATCACTGAAAGTGTTTGGGCAGGAGAGTGACACAATAAAAGCACCATTTTAGAAAGATTAGCCTGGCAGCAGGATAGATAGAGGACAGATTACAACAAAGACCCACTGGAAGGAAGGGAGCAGGCCATTAGGAAATAATGGGGAAAATCTCCCAGCAAGCTGTGAAGGCTTAACTAGGGTAAGGGAAGAATCACTGTTCAGTAACTCAGGGTCATTTCGCAGGTGTATTTCAAAATGGAGATGGACCTTGAGGGCCAAAGACAAGGCTGCAGATTACTGCTAACCTCCACAGTCAGTGAGGTTAGCTAACCTTGCCTATTGAGTATGTAAACGTCTTCTCCCTTCAGTCAGTTAATCACATAAAGTCGACCTGGTCATTTTCTGTAGTAGAAGCTCTTGAGTTATCCTGGTAATCTGTTACCTTAGTGATCCTCAATAAGCCACACCTTCCAGTATGCAACTTGCTTCCACCAATAAAACGCAAGGAAAGTGATACCATGCTGAAGGTTTTTTGTTTATGTTTTGTTTTTTAGATTCAAGGAGTGCATATGCTGGTTTGTGACATAGGTATATTGCATGATGGTGAGGTTTGAGGTTCTATTGAGCTCGTGACCCAGGTAGTAGACATGGAATCCGGTGGGTAGTTTCAACCGTTAACCCTCTTTTCCCTGCTTTAGAAGGGTCCCGATGTCTCTTGTTTCCATCCTTGTGCCTGTGTATATTCAGTGTTTAGCTTCCGCTTATTAGGGAGAACATATGGTATTCAGTTTTCTGAATTTGCTCAAGATGATGTTCTCTTGCTGAACCCATGTTGCTATAAAGGACATGATTTTGTTCTTTTTATGGCTGCGTAGTATTCCACAGTGTCTATGTACCACATTTTCTTTGGCCAGCCCACTGTTGATGGGTCTCTAGGTTGGTTCATGTTTTTGCTACTGTAGATAGTACTGCGATAAACATGCGAATGCTGGTGTCTCTTTTGTAGAGTGATTGATGCTCCTTTGGGTATACATTTAGTCGTGGGATTGCTGGGTCAATATTGAAGTTTCGGCTTTTAACCTCTTGGGAGTCTGGTGCTGCCATGTTAGAAGTCCAACTACCCTGCTAGAGACTCCAGATCGAGAGGCATTGTGGAAGAAGATGCCCACACATGATGCCAGTCGGGCTGCTGCTGCCTCGGGTGCAAGAGCCTTCTATCTGAGCCACCAGGCATGTGAGTGGAAAGACCATCCTGGCTGTCCCAGCCCCTGTGGACATCCAGGGGAACAGAGGCAAACCAACCCCACTATGCCCTGTTGAAATCTTCAACCCACAAAATCATGAGAAGTAACAAAGATGGTTTCCATTTCAATCTACTAAGTTTGGGGGTATTTCCTACACAATAATAGATCATTGAAATAGGTACCTCTCAAACTCATTAAAAACCCCTTTCTGTGAGAGCTACTTCTCCCAACCTGAAGAGGAAAGGTCACAGCGACCTTGTAGTAATACTTAACTCTCCCCCCCCGCCACATTATTGGCCCTAGGACGGAGGTTAGAATTGAAGCTGGAGTATATTCATCTTAGACTGGTTAGGATGGAGACATGAAAACCCTCTGGGTTATGGGAGAGCCATTTTCAGTCATGAGGTATGATTGGAAGAAAAGTAGAAAAGATGATAGCTCAGGACACGGCACCTTCCAATCCTGCTTCCCCTCCCTCTTGAGAGCCTGCAGTAATTTCAGTAACCTTTAATTGCTTGCAATTCCTTGTGTTGTTATAGGACACAGTCCCATTTGTATTTACTATAGCGTGCAGGGGGCTTCTCTTACCAGCAACCAACAATTATTAGACTAAGAATTGTTCCACACACCCCTTCCCCAAATGTACAAAAAAGCAAATTGTTCTGAACTGAATGAATACAGTAAAATTGGACTGTGAAAGCAGAGTGGACCTCAGAGTACCAACCTGGAGAGAAAGGCAATCCACCAGGCCATGAGACTGAGGAGACCGCTCTGCCTGGATCATCCTGAGAAGTTCTCCGATCGCTAGAAAGATAAGATCACCCCAATCTAGGAAGAGCTGTTCTCCAAGAATTCAGGAGCTCTAAGAAAGCAGAGACTTGGCCCTGCAGTTCCAAGTTTCTCCAGGAACATGCAAGTAGAGCACAAGATTGTCATGACAGATGTGGTCATAAAGTTCCCACCAAGCGTAACTTCAAGCACATTGAACTTCTCCAATCAATCACCAGAGGCGGGAGGTTGAGACGCATTCTTCTGTGTCAAATGCAATTGGTGGGTTAATGGAAGCAACTCATAACTTTCAGCTGGCAGCTTCATCTCCCACTTTGTTCTCAAGCAGCTGAGCTGTGGCCACAGAGTCTGTGGCATTGGGTTAAACTGACACCATGTCTCACTAGGACATTTAGAAGCATGTCGTGAGGTGTGATGAACTTGAACTTGGGAGAAATGGGGGGCCCAGACCCGTTCAGGACCGGTGTCAAGTTTGGACACCTGCAGGATAAATGTTTCCCATCTTCAGGGGTGCCTTTCTGCTTGGAATGCCTTACCTTTCTGAAGAAATGATTGAAAGTGTATTTAATCATAAAATTTATTTTCAATTCAGCCCATTTCCCTCTAGGGAGGGATGGTAGTAGCAAAGCAGAAGATATTAGCACTCCTTCCTCCCTACCTGTCCTATGCCTTAGTAGTCCTAGAAGAGAGAATTGTCATGTGGCTATCTCTAAGGCTGGAAACATGTATTCGCTTGGTTAAATGCCATGCGTGGCATTAAGACAGCCCTGAGTCTCTCAACAGAACACCTCCTTTCTACAGCTACCATATGTCTAGAGCCTCACAATTCACCAAGCATTTTCACATATCACGACTTAGATGGATCTCAGGGACATTATGTTGAGGAGATACAAAAAAGAAGAAAGCCTAGTCCCTTATCAGAGGCTGGTCGGAGGACAGATATGCGGACAGGGCTGTGGATCAAAGGGCAGCCTTTGGGAAGGTGGGGACAACTTCACAGAGGAAGTAAGGCTTTCTTCTTTTTTGTATCTCCTCAAACAGCCAACACAGCATAACAGCCAAACTCAAAGGGTCACATAATGTAATTCCATTTATAGAGTGTTTTTTTTGGACAGGGTCTTGCCACGTTGGCCAAGCTGGTCTCCAACATCCTCCCGCCTCAGCCTCTCAAAGTGTTAGTTACAGGTATGAGCCACCACATCCAACCTATAGAGCATTCTTGAAGCAAAATTAAGGAGATTTGTGGTTTCCAGGGGTTAGAGATGGTGCGAAGGGGTGGGAGGATGGGTGTGACCATAAAGAGGGAAGCATTTGTGGTGATGGACTCGTTCTGGATCTTGAACGCAGCAGTGGATACACAAGTCTCTACATGTGACACAATGGCATAGAACTATACACAAACATACTACTGTCAATTTCCTAGTTTTGATATTATACTACTGACATAAGATGAAATCATTGGGATAGACTGGGTAAAGGGTATTACCTTTGCAACTTCTGTGACTCTATAATGACTACAAAATAATCCTCTGTGAAGTTGTCCCCACCTTCCCAAAGGGCTGCCCTTTGATTCACAGCCCTGTCCCCATATCTGTCCTCCGACCAGCCTCTGATGAGGGACTAGGATTTCTTCTTTTGTGTGTCTCCTCAAACAGTGCCTGGTTGACAGCAGACTCTCAGTAAATGTTGAACGACTAAAGTGAGGGTATGATTTGCATCACAGAATCTTGGTTCTGTCACAGAACAACCTAGGCTCAATGGGAGAAGAATGCCTCAGTCTAAGACAAGGAAGGGTAGGAAAAATTTAAAGTCACCTCAGACAAGCCAGTTTATTTCTGGTCTGGCTGGATTTACTCCAACTACCCAGAGACCATTCTTTTGCCCAGCACTTGTACCCCCCAGGAATCTGCTGTGTCCCACTAAATGTAAAAACAACATATGTGAGAATCCCCAGTGGATGCTAAAACTATCAGACCAAAGTTTAATAAGGAACAGGCTATTTACAAGATTCAGATCCTTTATCAATTACAAAGGAGAAAATCGTAACTTACTAGTAGCAGACACTCTTTCTTACTTGATGTTAATCCACATTAACATCACTTTTAATAAGACACAATGATATCATGTGCCTCCTGATATGATCCACTGAGAACAACAATCCCTGGTTTCCCGCCCAAAGCACAACCTGATGCTAATCAAGACACATCAGCTACACCCAAACTGGGGGACATTCTACAGAACAAAACTGGCCTTTATTCTTCAAAAATATCAAGGTCATAAAGCAAAGAAAGGCTAAAGAACCACTGCAGATTAAAGATTAAAAAGATACGATAATAATGCAACATACGGTCCTTGATTGAATCCTGGATCCAAGGGAGGGGCAAGGAGAGAGGGTGAACACTGCTATGAAGGACACTGGGAAATGTAGTGACTTGAATATGAGCAACGGGCTAGTAACAGCATGCACGTGCACATGTATCACTGTTACATTTCCCGATATTGACAACTTTACTACAGTTATGTCAGAGAATGTCCTTGTTTTCAGCAGATACACACTGAAGTATTTATGAGTAAAAGAGAAATTGTAGAAATAAAGCAAATGTGGCAAATTATGGCGTTCTTTTCCATAAATTTAAAATTATTTTGAAATAAAAAGGCTTTGAAAAATCATACATGTATATATTTATATGCTGGGAGGAAAGACAGTTTTAGGGTAGACTGAGACGTAGTATCTTGCAGCCAATCAAAAACAAAAGAAAAGAAACCTTCCTGAACTTCCTCATGTTTTCTAAACACTTGCCCAACTCTCTGCTCCCCTCCCTGCCATTCTGTCGGTTCAAAAACTCTGCTGGGGGCTGGAGGATGAGCCCCACCCCCACCCTCCGACCACCACCCCCCCACCCCCATTCTCACAGATACAGATCACTCAGCCCAAGTTAGAATGGCCACAGGAGGCCAGGCAAGCGCAGAAGGCCCAGGAAGTATCTGAGACAATAGGATAACCAGCCCCTGCCTGAACCCTGGCAATTTGATCAAAATGGTCTGAGATGCTCTCTCTCACCTCTTCTCACCATGGCACGATAGCCCTATTTGGCTCAAGCCAACTCACAGATTTTGCTCATTATTTTTCCTGTTCAACTCTTGGTCCACAGTGAAGATCATCCGCAAATAAAACCCAGGGTTTCGAAAGGGTTTATGAGACAATCAACCAGGCAGGAATATCATCTCCAGTGTCAAATCGGTCTCTGACTAACCATTATTCTTCCTTTTTTTTAATATCACTCATTTTTTTCTCTGTTAAAGTTGTTTCTATTCATCTCACTTTACCATTGCCCAGACCAATCTTCCTAAATTAGCAGATGCTTGCAGCTCTCTGCATGGTGAAGGAAAGGGGGGGAAAATAGACAGACAGACTGTCTGCAGCAAAACTATTTAATTTGAGCTGGTTGCCCCCTCTGAAAAATGATGTCCACATCAGATAAGGAGAGGGGCAGTTTAAATTGTTCTATCAGAACCAAGTTGCCTGTTTCTGAAGCTCATTCCAGACAATTGGAAACTGTTCTCTTCTCTCTCTCTCTCTCTCTCTCTTTTTTTATAAGGCAATTGCCCAACTTGAAGGCTGTTTGTGATTGAAGTAGAGGCCACAATAACTTATACAGTAAAAGCCTCCATCTAGATCAAATTGTATATTTTCTAGGTAACTATGCTGGGTAAATATTCCCTCTGTTTTATCTTTAATGCAGTATCTTTATGCATTCTGTCAAGCTAATACTCCTTTGGGAATATTTTACACGCTAGTACACAGGCAACTTGCTACTTATTACATTCAATGCGGTTTGTCTTTCTCAGATGAGAATATTAAGTGTTATATCTTCCTTCCCTGGAACAGTTTGCCCTATGAATGTGCATTTGTTGCCCTAATAGGTCTTTTCCTGTTTTAATTAACATGACAACATAGTATTGTCATCAACCAATATTTATGGAGCAGCCCTCTAAGGCTTGGGCCTGTGCTGGGGGCTTTAATTAAAAGGTCCTATCTTATTCTGTGGATCTATGCACCAGAGATACTCACACAGCCGTGTGAGGGCCGCTGTACAAGGAGCTGGCTGCCGCATCGTCTGCTATGGCAAAACAGATCGACTAAACAGATTATTGCACAGCCATTAAAGAACTAGATGGATGTATATTAACTGAAATGGAAAGCTATCCATGATATATTGGGAAAGGTCAAAATAAAAAAAGCAAACAGAAAAATATCACCAATAGAATGCTTCCATTTGGGGGGAGAAGAATACTCAGCATATGCAGAGTGTAGGAGTGTGGGTGTGGGTATGCTTTTGTGTTCACGTGTAGATGTACAGAAAGCTTATATTTACATTTTCTAAGTCTAGAATAATATACACCAAATTGCTAACTGCTAACAGTTGGGGAGTGGAGCTAAAGTAGGAGGCAAGGAGATATTTATACTTTATTTCAGACATTTGTATATCATTTAAACTTTCTACAAAGAACATGGCACTTTTGCAAATAAGAAAAATAAAAGATTTTTCAAAGACAGTGTTCATTCAATAATCACGTATTACTTGCCTCCTATGTGCCAGGCTCTGTGTTCTGTAGAACCACAGGAGCAAACAAAAGAGAAACCAAAAGAATGAAGTAAATAAGCAGAAAATGCAGTCTGTAAAAATGAACAAAAATTCTTCAAATGAACTGTTTTAGCCAGGCATGGTGGAACACACCCATAATCCCAGCTACTCAGGAGGCTGAGGCGGGAGGATCACTTGAGCCTGTAAGTTCAAGGCTGCAGTGAGCTATGATTGAGCCATTGCACTCCAGCCTGGAGGACAGAGCATGGCTTCATGTCTTAAAAAATTACTTAATGACTGATTTGTTTTGCTTTGCTTTAAGAAGAGTTCTATCAACATTAACTAACAGAAATCTTAGAATTGAGATACACCAGAACTTCTCTAAAGTAGGGCACACTGTAGGGACCCCTGAACCTTCAGGATGGGGTGATCATTACTTAGTGTTTAAAACAGTAGAACACTGACACCTCCATGTGCCTATGGGGCGCCTGATTTCCAATTCTTCAGTGGAGACAAATGCATTGAGATCTATCTCCAGGGCTTCATGAAAGGCTCAGAGAGGCAGAGGATCTCGGGCAATTAGAAATCTGAAGGAAGCCAGCTCGGTGGCTCAGCCTGTAATCCCACACCTTTGGGAGGCTGAGGTGAGTGGATTGTCTGAGCCCGAGGGTTGAGACCCACCTGGGCAACTTGGCGAGACCTCATCTCTACAATAAATCAAAATGAGCCAGGCGTGGTGGCGTGCGCCTGTAGTTCCAACTACTTGGAAGGCTGAGGCGGAAGGATTGCCGGAGCCCAGCAGGTTGAGGCTGCGGTGGCCGGGAGCGGACATGGCACTGCAGTCCGGGCGACAGAGTGAGACTCCAACTCAAAAAAAAAAAAAAAAAGAAATCTGAAGAAATAATACTAGTAGTAATAATAATAATAATAATGCAGTTATCTTCAAAGTCCAGGATCCACTATTTTTTTAACATATTGTCCTGGGTTGAAACCATAAAAATCACCAAACTTTCGGGAATTTAAAAAAAAAATGGTGTGAATGTAGGGGAGAAGCCTGATCCCAACCTCGAGTATGCCCTGGAATATCATACATAGATGTGCAGTTGGATAGACACAAGTCAGCCATGATGGAAACAGAGGAGATCCCCAAATGCATCCAAATCATTGATCTGTCCACCCAGGAAACGTAGTGGAAAAATAAGGCCTTCTCATTTTTTTGAAAAGGAGAACGTTAAAGATACACATTTGGAGTCCATAAAATAATTAGTGGCAAAAAGTGAATCTCATTATATGCAAATTTAACTTAAGAGCTACTTTAGGAACTGATCGTCAAGAAAGACTCCCCTGTTCTAAGCACCCTGAGCCCAATGACCAAGGGCATGAGAGGTATTTTCTGTTGGTTCCACTGCTCAGTCAACTTGGAAAGGCAAGCAGCCACGTTCTCCTTTATCACATTTTAAAGAAACATTGCATATGGAATTGATCAAGCAAGTTTTATATGCAGAGCAAGCTTTACTGAATATGTACTATGTGCTGGATACTGTGCATGGTGCTTTCATATTTATCACTTCCTTGAGTCCTCACAACTCATCAGTGCTTTAATGTGTATTAAGGCTGATGATTACAAAGAGTGACGTTGAGTTAAAATAGAATACATCCTGCAGGCAAGCAAAAACACTGTAGACTATCCAAATCCCCAACTTCACCACCGGAGATTTTGGCTTATCTTAAATGCAAAACAATGTGAATACCCAAACATCTGTATATACATTTTCTTTATTCCTTACTTTGTGCCAACTCAGTGTTAATCTTTAATGAGCATAACAATAAATATACTGTACAGGGATATTGTAGAGGACATTTGTGGGGCTTTTGGGGGATGGGGGGACAAACTGTCCAACATACAGCCCCTACCAATCTTGCTGGAAAACAGTATAATGTCTCCTAACCACAAACGAGAGAATCTGAACCTCCCTCTCACCATCTCCCAGAACCTGCTCATGCAATCAGGCACTAACATCCAGAACTTTGAATCTGGAACAAATGAGGAAAAAAAAGAGAATGTTAGAATCCAAAAGCAGTGGTAGCAATGGTAGTATTTAGCAGAAACAGCAGTGTCCTGCCAAGACCACTACTACTAAAACACAGTTGCTATACTCCTCAATTCATTAGGCTAGCAGAACTTTGACATCAAAGCCAGATAAATACAGTACAATAAAAGGAAATCACATCCCAAACTCTTATTCAAATAGGTACAAAAATCCTAAACAAAATATTAACACACAAAATCCAGCAATATATGAAAAGGATACTATATTATAACCAAGTTGAGTTTATACCAGGAATTCAAGGTTGGCATAACATTAGAAAGTCCATGTATTTTACTGCATTTACATATAAAAGAAAAAAAATTAAGTGATTTTTTTTTTCATAGTACAGAAGAAGCATTTGATAAAATGTATCATCCTTCAAGATGAGGGTGAAAAAAGTTGTAATAAGCCAGAAATAGAAGAAAATGTTCGTAAACTGATAAAGGATATATACCCTCATCAAACATGACACTTAATGGTGAAATGATGAGAGTTTTCTTTTTAAGATAGAAAATAAGACAATGATGCCTACTATTACTACTTCTATTCAACATTTTACTGGAGGTCCTAGCTATTGCAATAAGGTAAATAAAAAAGTAAATAGTATAAGGATTGGAAAGGAAGACATAAAACTATCACTATTTGTAAATGATACTATTATTTACATTTTAAAATCCTTTAAAAAATCCTTTAAAATCTTTAAATTATGACACAATAAAGAAGTTTGACAAGGTTATTACATTTTTAAAATCTATATATAAAAAGTAATTGTATTTCTACATATAACAAAAACAGAAAATAATTTTTAAATTATACTATCTTCAATAGCATTAAAAATAGCAAGTACTGGCTGGACTCGGTGGCTCAGCCTATAATCCCAGCACTTTGAAGGCTGAGGCGAGTGGATTGCCCAAATCCGTGGGTTCAAGACCAGTCTGGGCACCTTGGCGAGACCTCGTCTCTATAATAAATAAAAAATTAGCCAGGCATGGTAGTGAGTGCCTGTAGTTCTGGCTACTTGGGAGGCTGAGGAGGAAAAATCATCAGAGCCCAGGAGGTCGACACTGGGGTGGCTGTCAGTGTGCCACTACACTCCAGCCCGGGCGACAGAGTGAGACTCCACCTCAAAAAAAAAAAAATAGCAAGTACTTATAAATATATCTAGCAAAAGATCCTCAAGGCCTCCATAGGAAACTACATAACTATTAAACTTAATTTAAAAAGACAAGTAAATAGAGAAATATATTATGTTCATGTATTGTAAGACTCAATATTGTTACAATAATAACGTTGCAATATTTTACATTTTCAACTAAAATGATCTATAGATTCAAGGCAATCTCATAGCAAAATCCCATCAGATAGTTTGTGTAAATTGAAAGGTGGTTCTAAGTTTTATATGAAAAAGCAAAAGGCCAAGAATAGTTAAGAAACTCTTGAGAAGAACAAGATGATAGGACTTGTCTTGCCAGATATTAAGACCAGAAAATAGAACACCATGAAACTGTCAACACAGTATGATACCAGTTCAAGGAAAGACATCTAGACCAACGGAACAGATTATAAAACCAAGAAACAAATCCATGTACATATGGACACTTGATTTATTATAAAGTTATCTTGCGAATTGATGGGAGAGGTTAATAAATACAGCTGGAACAATTTATAATCCATATGAAAAAAAAGTTTAAATTGGGCCTCTACACTATACTCAAACGTGAACTCCAGGCAGATTATAGACCTAAATGCAAAAGGCAAAGCAATATAGAAGACTTCCTGTGTGGGAAAGAATTAAAAACAAGATAGAAAATATTCATCACTAAAAAAAAAGTTGATAAAAGTGATTACATTCAAACTTAAAATTTGTTTATCAAAACACACTAGTAAAAGAGAGAGAGTCGAAACCAAAGAGAAGATACGTGCAATACACAGAAGCCAACAAAGGCGTGATGCTCAGAATATATAAAGAAGTTTTAGAAATCGGTATGATGAATGCAGATAATTCAAAATGTTTTAAAGGGCAGAAGACTTAAATAGACATTTTACAAAGTAGAAATCCAAATGCCAGTCAACATATAAAAAGGTAATCAGCCTCTTTTGTAACCAAGAAATTCAAATGAAAGTCACCACGAGCTACCCTACACACCTACCACACAGGCTAAGGCTGTGAAATGTGTCTTCTTGTTTTATTATAAGGGAGGGGATCCGGTTCTAGGCAAAGAGCCACGCTTACAGTTCTGACAGTGAATGTCTCCCTATGCTTAGAAGACTATCCTTCTAGACATAAGACATTTACTATTATGAGTGATCCTCCAAGCTCTTTTTGGTAGGCATTCAAACTAAAGTTGATTCCTTACTCTGTATCAGAAAGTCTCAGAACTGGAAGCACCAGGCATAAAAGTCTCTTGTGTTTTTCCTCAATTCCTCTTTTACGTAATCTCACCCACCACTCTGGCCCTCAAACCTAAATTCTCTTTCCCTTCTAGACTTAGGCTGTCTTCCAGACTACTCCCAAACCTCATCTTTCAAACAGACTGTGAAGGACCTTTGCTAAAGTACTAACCTAGTTGGTGGTTTGGATCAATGTACACGGTGTGCTGAAGCAAATTTTCCAGCTTCAAAACTGTCAAGTGACAAGCCCTGCTGGAGTCAACTCTACCATTCCACAGCCGTCCACAGACACACAGATGGACACGGTCAACCCTTAGTTAACTGGCAGCTGCTCTTTGGCTGCCTAGCAGTGGGGAGATTGTCAGAACAATTCCTGGAAGCCAACCTATTTCTTGGTGGGAGTCTAGGGTAGTGAGACTACTAGAGACTCATAAAACCCAGACCTGAAAACCATTTTGATCATGAGTCCATGTTTCATCTTTCAGAAAAACAAAGTCCAAAGTCTGTAGTTCAATGTCAAACAACTCAAAGTGGGGTAAGTTCCAGAACTCAAATCTCCCAGATCCCACTTCTGAACTTCATTCTACTTCCTTTTAATCTATTTATCTAATAGGACAACACCGGGGTATAAATAAGCCTTGGGCAACCAACCTGGCCAAAAGAATAAGCCAGGCTTTATCCAGATCAGCAAATAATTCAAATGTAGTGCCAAATGTCAATAGAGCTTTCCCTGCCGCTGCTCTGAAAACAGTTCCCATCTGCTGCTCAAAAGTCAGAGGGCCCTCACATGTCCCCACGTTGTCCTGTCACTGTAGACCATACAAAGGACTGGCATCTCTGTCCATCAGAGTCTCCACACAGTTGCTGATGACCCTCTCTTATCCCTTGCACTTGTTCCAGGGACCGCACACCAAGAACACAGGGTAGACACGTGGCCACAAGGGGACAGGACTCAGCGGGCTTCCTTTCCTCTCCTTATTCTGGGCACTTGAGTTTCAGATAAAGAGCCCATCTCCCATGGCCAAGAAGAGGTCAAATTAAGAATGATGCTCTCTTTAGCAACTACAAAAAGTTCTCATTTTCTCATCGAGTAAAGCTCCCTAATGGCTGGGATATGAGCCCAATTTCCAACCAGTCCTGAATTGGACCATTTCCCTCCCAGTGGCGTGGCTTCCCGTGGGGCAGATTGCCACAGGCACTGCAGGTGCTGGGAGGAACCAGCAGGAATCATCTCTCCCTTTTAGACTTCTTGCCTTTGGTGTTTTAATTCTGTTCCAAAATCCTAAACCTTACAAGCAGACTGAGAAACCACAAGAGTGCTTGGACCCTCTGAATTGTACGCTGTCGCTCAAATTTATCTAAAGAAAATCAGTTCCTCCTTTCTAGGCTGGCCTAAGGAAGACAGAAGGTAAATTGAACGGGGTGCAGGAGGAAGTATTTCACATGCTGAATAAATGACTCGAAGAGTCACTGTTCAAGGGGCTCGAGAGCCTCTATACTGATGACTTTTAAAAGCCCTCGGAAATTCACGCCACTCAAGCAACAGCCCTTGTACCAAGATGTATTCTACCTCTGGACCAAGAAGTCCCCTAAGTGAAATTTCTGGTCTTCCCACCTTGACCCTGTGCATGCCACACCCAGCTGTGCCTTTTCCTGTTCAGCCTAAGCCAGGAGCCGTCAGACAAACAACCCAAGGCCCTCCCATTCTCCATGCATCAACTCAAAGACAACCAAGAAGCATCTGGAACACTTAAAAAGCCTTAAGATGGCCAGGCTCGGTGGCTCAGCCTGTAGTCCCAGCACTTTGAATTGCCTGAGCCCGTGGGTTCGAGACTCACCAGGGCAACTTGGTGAGACTTCATCTCTACAATAAATCAAAAATTAGCTGGAGATGGTAGTGCACACCTGTAGTTGCAACTACTTGGAGGAAGGCTGAGGCGGAAGGATCGCCAGAGCCCAGCAGGTCGAGGCTGCGGTGGCTCGGAGCGCGCCACTGCACTCCAGTCTGGGCGACAGTGAGACTCCTACTCAAAAAAAAAAAAGCCTTAATATGATTTTAATTTGGGGTGTTAAGGCAGCTGTAGTGATCTCACATTGCTGACTCTTAAACTCAAGTCTAATGATTCTTTTGTGGCAGCCAAAACTGTCACCACAGCCCTGGCATCTCCCGATTACTGTTTGGGTCACTGAGCCTGGCAAGTGCTCAGTGTTGCGGGTCAGTGCCACCCTCCTTCATTCTGTCAATATTTGATGGTCTGTAGTCACAGTCAGTGAATGAAGCTAACCATTCGTGCAAGTGATTTCATTTTTTCCTCGTGTTAAAAATAAAAAACCCAGCCGGGCTCGGTGGCTCAGCCTGTAATCTCGTGCTTTGGGAGGCCGAGGTGAGTGGACTGCCTGAGCCCAGCGGCTCAAGATCCATCTGGGCAACTTGGTGAGACCTCATCTCTACAATAAATCAAAAATCAGTCGGGCATGGTAGTATGTGCCTGTAATTCTGGCTACTTGGAAGGCTGAGGTAGAAGGATCGCCGGAGCCCAGCAGATTGAGGCTGCAATGGCCGGGAGCGGCCACTGCACTCCAGTCTGGGCCACAGAGTGAGACTCCAACTCAAAAAGAAAAACCCAAGGCTCAGAGGAGTTAAGTGACTTGCCCGAAGTCACACAGCAGTAATGATACTGACTCCAAGATGACCCTGGTCCCTGGATGCTGAGCTGCCTCCTTCCTAGGGCCCTACTGACTTGCCAGCCACTGGGCTTGCACTTTGCAGTGTCCTTCCACAGTGGGAGTGAATGTTCTCCGAGGTCACCCACTCTCTCCCTCAGCACCCCTTTGTGGCCCCAGTGCAGGGCAGCCCCACAGGGAGACAGAGGAGCCATCTGAGTTTCTCCAGCACGCGCTGGCAGCCAGCAACTCAGCAGCCTCTGATCTGACTCTGATCCACTCAGCAACCTTCTGTGGCTCCCACTGCCCATTCCACACCTCTCAGCCTGGCACACAGGCTCGCCGAAATCCTGCCCAGTCTCTGCAGTCTCCACCACTTCCTCCTGACCTTTGTGGCCCAGAGGCTTGGACCTGCACACAGGGCCCTGCCTGCCATGCTTCCCTCACCTCCACACCTCCGCTGTGCTGCTCCTTCGGCTGGGAACATCCCGTCCTGGTCACCTCCAGCCATATTCTCGCTCATCTCCCTTCTCCTGGTTAG
Organism: Cephalopachus bancanus; assembly: GCA_027257055.1. Lineage (NCBI taxonomy): Eukaryota > Metazoa > Chordata > Mammalia > Primates > Tarsiidae > Cephalopachus > Cephalopachus bancanus. The sequence continues at coordinate 1,696,149 of JAPVLO010000470.1, read as the reverse complement.
CACTCGACGACTCAGATAACCCCTCCTCCAAGAAGCCTTTCCTGATTCCACCCCCAATCCCCTGGCCTAGGCTCCATGGTACCTTGCCTCTCGGCCCTGCCCAAGTCCTTGTATCTCTGTGTTATAGCAATCTGGCTGTCTGTCTTCCCCAGCAGCATTCAGAGTGCAGGGGCTAGGTCTCAGCACTTCTGTGTCCCCAGCACAGCCTCAGCTGAGTGGCCGGGGCCAAGCCTGCTCAGGGATTACCTGGCTTCCCAGTCTGGCAAGAGCTTTGGCCCCCAAAAAGCCACAGGCATCGGCCCCACTGAGGCCCTGTGTTTCTGCTCCACACCGCAGACAAAGGCCATGCTCACAAAAGGCACAGTGCGGTCACTTCTCCCAGAGCCGAGAACAAAGGATGGCACGTGGGCATCGTCTTTGGTGGCGACGGCCACTCGGCAGCGGGCTACATGCACCTCACTGGTTGCCATGGCACATTTTAATTAAGTGTAAGGATTTCGTGTCTTGATAACAGAAAATGCTTCTCCCTTTTGTTTGTCTCTGGTCCCTCTCTGGGAACAGACATGGGGGAGTGGAGCCCGGAGCCGGGTCTTACCACAGGAAAGGGGGTGGGCAAGCCCCCGGGGAGACATCCCCGGTGGAGGGGGAGGGCTGCCCCTCTGACACGCTCCTGTGCCCCTGCCCTGGGACCAGTCTCCACTGTCGGGAGGGGCCTCCCCCAAGCTGTCATCCATGGAGAGCGAAAGGGGACAAGACAGAGTGGGTAGGATGCTCCCTCGCGCCCTCTTTGTAGGTCGCCTCTGCTTCCATCAGGGATCAAGACCAGGCCACAACAGGAATATCACAAACAAAACAGGAATATCAGAAAATCTAAAGGGACTCTGCCAACAGCCAGCATGTGGCTAATGTGTGGCTGGCTGGCCCAGGTGTGTGCATGTTTACGTGCATGCTGTCATTCCTCAACCTTGCCTCACCACGAGTCCTGGCGTTGCTTTCAGCCTGAAGCCAGCATGCACTTACCCTAAGAGCCGACACCAGAAGGCCTCCCATCAGTACACGTTTTGACCTCACCTGCATCTTTGTCTGACTTAAGTAGAGTGAGCAGAGACCGGTAGACCCATTCTGAAGACGTGGAAGCTCTGGTCAGTAGCATTCGGGACTCACCCAAGCTGGCGTTGAGCTGGGATCTGAACACAGATTTGTCTGACTTCAAAGATCATGGTGTTCCCTCTCCCCAGGCTGCCTGTTCGGCATTCCTTAGACACCTAGTGTGTTCTGAGCACTCACTCAGAAATGCACTGAGCATCTCCCGTGCACCAAGCCCTTTGGAAGTTCTGAAGAAAAACCGATGAGGACATCATGGGCTCATGATCTAGGCCAAAGTGGCCCAGCAGAAACAGAATGCCAGCCACGCACAGCATTTTAAATTAAACAGGCAAAATTATGGTTAATTTAAAAATCTCCTCAACACAGTGTCCAAAGTACTGCTTCAACAGGTTAATAAGATAATTTAAATTCTCTTTTTCACGTTGTCTTGGGAATCTGGGGTGCATTTTACATTTATAGTACATCTCAATTCAGACGTCTCATCCTATCGTATCCTATTATATTATTAGGGTTCTCAAGAAAAACAGAACCGAGCTATATAGAGATAACTATGGGAGTTGGCTCGCGCAATTATGGGGGTCAAGAAGCCCCCACAATATGCCATCTGCAAGGTGGAGAACCAGGAAAGCCTGTGACATACTTCAGTCTGAGTGCAGAGGCCTGAGAACCAGGGACAGGGAGCCTGCTTGGGCAAGCCTCAGAGCCCAAAGGCCTAAGATCATGGGGCGCTAATGTCCAACCAAAGAAGAAGATGAATGTCCCAGCTCAGAAAGCAAATCTGCCCCTCCTCCAGTTTTTTGTTCTATTCTTGCCTTCAACTGGTTGGATGATGCCCGCCCATACTGCGAAGGCTGATCTTCTGGAAACACCCTCACAAACACACCCAGAAGTAGTGTCCTCGCAGCTAGCAGAGCATCCCTTGGCAGTCAAGTAAACACATAAAATTAACCATCCCACCTGGCTTAAACGTTAGCTACAGCACTTCCCATCCTTCCCAGAAAGCATCTCCTTTTATTCTTACAGTGAGGCAGCTGAGCAGACGCAACTGCTCCTCACAGGTGAGGACCCTGAGGCCAGGTGTGGTTGCCAGCCTTTCAAATGGTCCCCCCGCTGACCCTTGCTTCTGGGTATTTTCATCCTTGTGTAGTTCCTCCTCCCCACCCCACGCCACCCCCGTATTGAAAAGGGCTAGCCTGTGTAAGAACTAGTACATTGTGGAAATGGTGGTATAACTGCTCAGGCTAGATCATAAAAGTCACCGCTTTTACCTCGTTCTCCATTGGGTCACTTGCTCTCAGGGAAACCAGAGCACACAAGCAGCCCTCTGAAGAGGTCCATATGGTGAGGAATTGAGGCTTCCTGCCAGCAACCAGTACTACCTTGCTAGGCATGTGAGTGAGCTCCCTTGAAAGGGAATCCTCTAGCACCAGGAGTCTTGAAATGACTGAAGCCCCACCCGGAACTTCAACTAAGCCATTCCAGGATTCCTGACCCACAGACAGCATTTGAAATAATGGGTTTTTCTTTAAAGCCACTATGACTTGGGGTGATTTGTAATCTGGCAGGGGATAATGAACCCACTAGGGCAGACAAGGACGCCAACCCAAGCTGACTCACCTCACAAGTCATGAGGCTGAGCAAACGCCCAACTTGGTTCAGGAGAATCCCAGCTTTTATCTGGGCCTGGTCCCAAGGACCTCAGTCAATCAGCCCTCACACACCACAAACGCCCTCCCCCACTCCTATGTCTCTAGCTAACACTTCCTCCTTCAGACAGTTGGTGCTAAATTGCTTCAAACACACTCGGTTTTTTTTTTTACTTCAGTGCCCTCAGGGAATCACGATCCAGCCCATCTCAAATCACAGGTCAGGCAAAGTAGAGAGACAGAGGCTAACGCTAAAAGGAGCGAAAGGGTGTATCTCACCACACAGGCCTCCAACTTAAATAGCAACTCTTCACCCAACAGACTCCTGGTCTTTCTTGCTAGCTCTCTCCTGCTGATGTCTTTTTCCCAGACTGCCTGCTGCTCCTTCGATAGTTGTGCCTGGACATGTGAGATACTCCAAGTTTCCCTTATTTGTTAACACGAATTCTAACATCTCCGTGAGTTCTTCTTGTCAACATTACTTTGCGACACGGTGACTTCACATTGAAACATTTAAAACATGTTCCCCTTTACAGAGAGTATTTTCATATTTGTTCTCTCTGTGAAGACCACTCATCCTCACTTCCCAAATGAGGAAACTCAGACTCACAGAGGTAAACTGATTCGCCCAAGGTCACTCAACTGGGAAATATAGCCACGCCCAAGTGCAAGACGTACTGGAAGTGGAGCTGGTAATTCCCAGCATAGGGTGGGCAGTGAGTGGTCAAGTGTGAAGCGTAGTGCCTGGCACACAATAAGCTCTCAATAAATGGTCACTTACTGCCCGAGTCAGGGGCAGAGCCCAGAAAGGCCACGGAGTGTGTCTACGCCCACCATACCTCCCACGGCACTGAGCCTGGGAATACTCAGTAACCTGGTCATTGACAAATAACCTCTCTCTCTCTCTCTTCATTTACCTTCACTCAAGGGCCTCCTTACCTCCCCTGTCCCTGCACGTTGACCTTACTGAAAGGTACCTATAGAAACCTAGAACTTAGCTTATTCTTTAGTCTTTTTGCCTCAGCGTAACCATTAGAAAAAGTTCAGACATTCTACTGCAGGACAAACAGTGGCCTCTCCCAACCTCCTTGGCAAATCTCCTTCAGATACAAAACCAGGACAGCCTAACCATTCATGGTTTAGCATAATAATCTCTAGTAAACTTTTAGGTTCCTTGTCAAAACCAAAGCGAAGATCAAAGATCACCCTTTGGCTGACCAAAGTCATAAAAGTAATAAGACCACCCCACCTTTGGTCAAGGAATTTGTGAGTTGCAAATGTCTGAGTTTGTGAATTGCATATGTCTAACAAGTCTCTTGCAGGAATTATCCCCCCTTAACCTAATCAGCCCCCTGAACTGCGTGACACAGATAAGCCTCCCCATGGCAGCAATCATGTGACTAACCCACCCATCTACCTGCTGTCCATCACCTGACATCATCGGTACCCGTGCTTGCCTGCCCCTCTGTGATGACGTGGACGCAGACCACCACCCAATCACCCTCATGATCTTCCCCCATCAAGGGGAATGGTTAAAAGGACTCAACCACAAGCAACCAGAGGCCATTGCCTTGCTAGAGTCTGGTGTGGCCACGTGCTCTTTGAGCCATGGCTGTCGCCATGCTTCCTGGCTTTGGTCCCCTCCCCCACCTTGGGGAGGTGAAACCTCTCTTCCTTCTCTTTCTCTCTCTAATTTATTTTTAAATCCACTTTTCTTTCTTAACCTTTTTGTGTGTCGCAATTCTTTGCATCTACTCAGATCTCTGGGTTGCCAGCGTGCACCTCTGGCTTGCCAGCCCGGGCAGTGCTGCACGCCTCCCTGCGCCTCTCCACCCTCACCCTGTCCATCAGTACCTTAACACCCAGGCTGCAGATAAGCGTGCTGCGACTGTCCTGTAGCCTGTGAAGCCACGAGGTCCCTGCAGGCCTCAGCCTTCACCAAGGGGAGGTGGCCGTTTCCACTGATGAAGGGCGTGATGACCCCCATCCCTGTGCCTTGGTCAGTGCAGGACAGGTCGGGATCGCTAGCAGATCCAGAGGGGAGGGGTTCCCAGTCCGAAGAACCCAGGACCCTCATTCTCGCTCCAGGCTAAATCGCCTCCATCAGAGCGCCCTGCTGCAGAGAGAGGGCCTGGCAACCAGGGAGCACACTGTGTCTTCTGGAATCCTTGGACATTTGCACACGGCAGCACCCACTCGGCACCCACTCGGTACCATCAGAAGGGTGGGAGTGTCAGGCAGCTCAGTGCCATCACAAGGCTTACGGGTGACTGCCATGACAAAGAGCGTCATAAATCCAAAACGACTGCTCCTTAGCACAGAGAACACTTGGTACGTCCATCCTGTCCCCACTTCTGTCCAGGAGAATAATGGCTCATGACCTGCTGTGTCAGGTCACATGGAGACAAACCTTTACTCCACAGTATGCAGTCAGAATTCACCGAGAATGGCACTATAAGATGGCGACCATCTTCACCCACATAATGCCCTCCATTCATTCCCTTGTTGCTCTCATTGCTGGAAAAGCAGAGAGGAGCATGGGCATTCGGCAGCTTCAACCACGGAGATGATCCTGGCCATTTACTACAGAGCAGGGCTATCCTCAGCATCACAAGCAAGGGTAAGTGACTTCTGCTCTCCTGGCCCGCACCTCTTGTACTTGCTCTTCCAGGCTTAGAGTAAGAGTCTGCTTGAAGCGAGACGCCTGTGAAGAAGGAGATTATTTGCCAGGGGTTAAAAGCGCCATCTAAAATAACAAGTGCCAGTGAGGATGCAGGGAAGTTGGACGCCTCAGACATTGCTAGTGGGAATGTAAAACAGCGCAGCTTCTGTGGAAAACAATTTGGCAGTGCCTCAAAAAGCTAAGCCCAGAATTACCATATGATCCAGCAATTACCCTCCTAGGTATACCCAAAGGAACAGAAAGTAGGGATTCAACAGATATTTGTCACCGATGTTTACAACAGCACTAGTCACAGCAGCCAAAAGGTAGAAACAACCCAAGTGCCCATCAATAACGGAGTGGATTAACAAGATGAATAAAAAAAATCCATACAATGGAATATGATTCAGGCTTAAAAAGGAATGAAATTCTGACATGTGCTACAACGTGGCTGAACCTGGAAACTATACTAAGAGGAAGCAGCCAGACACAAAAAGACAAATATTGTACGATTCACCTACGTCAGGCACCTAAAATAGGCAAATTCATAGAGACAGAAAGTAAAAGAGAGGCTACCAAAGGCTGAGGGGAGGGAAGAATGTGGAGTTTTTGCTTGACGGGCACAGAGTTTCTGTATGGGACAACTAAAAATTCTGGAAACTGATGAAGGCAATGGTTACACAACATTGCGACTATGCTTAATGCACTGAGTTGAACACTTGAAAATGGTTAAGATACTAAAAGAAGGACGGACAGAAGGGAGGGAGGGAGGGAGGGAGAAGGGAGAGAAGGAGGGAAGGGGGGAAGGAGGGAAAAAAGAAAAGAGAAAAAAGGAAAAGAAGTGCTGTCTATACTCAGAAGGCCCTTTCCTCCCAAGGTTCAGTTTCCTTGTTTATTCCACATATGTCCCCTGGGAATCAGCCACAGGGCAGGCCCCATGCTGAGCGAGGCACAGGATACAGTGTGGAATAAACTGTTCTCTCCCTATAAGAAGCTCACCTTCACATAGATTCTGAGTACAGACACTTAATCGCACCCCAGTGTGAGGAGACAATTAAGATGAGGTCTGGGTCGGGCGCGATGGCTCACGCCTATAATCCCAGCACTTTGGGAGGCCGAGGTGGGGATATTGCCTGAGCCCACGGGTTGGAGTTCAGTCCGGGCAACTTGGTGAGACCTCATCTCTACAATCAATAAAAAAAATTGACCGGGCGTGGTGGCGCATGCCCGTGGTTCCAGCTACTTGGCAGGCTGAAGTGGAAGGATCACCTGAACCCAGCAGGTCAAGGCTGCGGTGGCCATGAGCGTGCCACTGCACTCCAGCCTGGGTGACAGAGTGAGACTCCAACTCAAAAAAAAAAAAAAAAATGATGTCTGAGAAATACAAATGAGGTTCCAGGGAAGAAGTCTACAGTGTGGTGCCCAGAACTCTATCCTCAAGTGCTGGAGTTTGAGGCAGTCGGATCACAAGTCTCCCCTTCTCAGGAAGGATGAACAGAGGAAGAAAATGTGGGAGGTGGGTGAGCAAAAAGGACCAGGTAGACCTAGAATGCCAAAGCTGATTCCACCTTCTCCTCACCCCAATTTCAATCCTTCATCTACCCTGTTCAAAGATAACTGCGAGTTCTATAAGCGGCATAAACTTTAATAAGAGTTCTGCCTGTATTTTCTTGTCTAATACCTGCCACAGCCCAAGGAGATATCTGTGATTACGATACCATTTTACAAAAGAGAAAACTGAGTTCAGAGGGGAAAATGTGCCTAGGGTCCCACAACTGCAAAAACACTTGTCAGTTGGAATCTTTGTACAGAAAGTGGTCTTCTTGCATTTTCTTCTCGAGCCGAACAGGGCGCATACCTAAGGGGTGAAAGCACAAAGGGAATGGTGGTGCTTTCTCAAACCCTAAACCTTCCCACGCTCTGGCTCCAGAGCTGATCAGCCAAGAGGGTAGCTGATCATCACCCTGGATTATCCAGGTCTTTGATGCCTCTGACCGGGGACACGGGTCAGTGGGGGTTGAGAAGGAGCCCTGGGCTGGACTCAGTCTCTCTGTTGCCCCCTCTTCTGGAAGAGGCTCCAGTTCTTGCTTCCTCCAGTGAGTGCTGGAAGATGCAGATGCTAGAAGACAACCTAAATCCCTGGCCTTGACACGGCCTTTGTAGGCATGTGCTTGTTTACCCCCTCCAGAGCCTGGGTAAAACATCTTATCCCCACTTCACAGATGAAGAGCTGAGGCTCAGAGATGTGAAATAACTAGCCTCAGAGTTCCAGAGGGAGTGCAGAAATAACTCTACAGTTTGTGAGGTCAGTGCAAAATAAAAATGCAGGTCCCTTGTTCAAAAGTTATCAAGAATTTGAAGATGGTAACAGGACATCACTAAACCAATGCAGGGCTCTTCTCAACACGGGAATGCATCGCAGGCCCAGAAGTCCGCTCTGGGAGTTAGGAACTGAGCCCAGACTTCTGCAGAGCACAGTCCAGGACCCTACAGCTGCATCTCTAAATCAGCCCCATCCTGGCCCCCAGCCTGCAGCTCCCAGAGCAGAGAGGGTGTCTGTGGAGCAAGACTGCAGAGACTGACGTTCCTCCAAGAGCCGCACCACAGGCTCCAGTAGGGGCCCACGCCACTGATCACATTAGCTGAATTCAATTGTGATTCGCTCTAATTGCAACCCTTTTCTAGGAACAAGCGGGCCAAACCGAATTAGGAGGGGGAAACAGTCCATATTTTCATTCAAAAAAAATTGGAATAAAAGCAAAATTAGATTTTTACCCCATGGGTCCTGGATTTAGGAGCCCAGGGACTCAGAGTTGAGTCTTGCCTCTGACATTTCAATTTACATGGGTCTAAGATCAAAGACTTCTCTCTCAGCCTTGGTTTCCTTATCTACAAAACGGGAATAAGATAATTGTTTTTAGAACTTTTATGAAGGCTAGAAGAGACAATGCAGTAGTACTTAATCTTATGGGAGATGCTCAAAAAATACATCCTCCATTTAATTTCAGGGAGTTTCACAGTTCCCTGAAGTCTAAGCACAATATCCCTGGAAATGCCTGGGAGTCAAATTAAGAAATGCTAAAATAAGCTGGGCATGGTGGCTCGCTCCTGTAATCCCAGCACTTTGGGAGGTGGAGGGGAGAGGGTTGTCTGGGCTCTCGGGTTCAAGACCAGCCTGGGCAACATGGCAAGACCTTGTCTGTACAATAAATAAATTTAAAAAATGACCTGGGTGTGGTGGCGCACTCCTGTACTTCCAGCTACTTGGAATACTGAAGCGGAAGGATCACCTGAACAGGCTGAGGCTGTGGTGGCGGTGAGCATGCCACTGCACTCCAGACTGGGTGACACAGTGAGACTCAGACTCAAAAAAAAAAAAAAAAAAAAAAAAAGAGAGAAATACTAAAATAAGGAATTAATATGTTTTTTGTCATTTTGTAGGATTTCAAGCCACTGTAAAATGAATACACTGAATTAGAAAAGCTTTGTTGAAATATTCAGACTTTTTAACAAACAAGCCAGAGGACTTATGCATTATTTTATTCTCCTCTAGCATGAATATTTCATAAATTACATGCAATTATTAACAACATCAACACTAGCAAATTAATTACTGTCAATTCATATTAATAAAACTGCATTTTGTAATAAATAAAGTTAGTTTACTGTGCCCCATCAGTCTCAGAGGTATTCACATTTGTCAATTGTCCTCTACTTCAGGCTAAAACAAAAGTAATCAAATAACTAATTATTGTACAAAATGTATCACCGCTTACACGTCAATGAAAACTCACAGTTATTTATAACCCTCATGACTGAATATTCAAATCAGTGTTTATTCCTATGCTAAGAGGAATTTTCCAGGCCTCTTTTTTTTTTTTTTTAACCAACTCCCGCAGTCTCTTCCCTTGGCCGCCTGAGAAACAGTATGTGGCCACCTGATCCTTGGTGAAGATGTCTCAGCAAGGAGAGGCAACGGTTCTTTGTGGTGAACAGGAGCTCGGGCAGAAACTCAGAGCAAGGCTTGCAGACTCTGACGTGGCCCTTCCCAGCACCAGTGGCCAGGTGCTCCACTTCTTGAATTCACTGCCAGCAGGCTCCCTTTCCGTTTTTCATTCTTACAAATAAAAAATGTCTTCTTCAGTAAAGGCTCCAGAATTGTAGCCTGGGATTACAACACTGATTCTGTCTCCCTGTGTCCATTTCAAAGCCTGGAATGGTCGAGTCACCAAACCGAAATCGAGATAACAGCCATAAAAATGATCTATAGAATTGGTTGCAGAATTAAATCACACATTCTTGATCTCCTTTGATGCCCACTCACAACATTTTGGTGTGTTCATAGTTTCATTTTCCAGATGGAGAAACTTGGGTTCCACAAGCTCTAGTGACTTGTCCAGGAAGGAAATAAAAAGAAGCCAAGACTAGAAGCTGCTCTGCCAACCTCACCTCCTGTGAGGTGTCCATTGAACATCCCCAAGGCCCCCAGCAATAAACACCTGGATGCTTGTGTCTGCCTGGCCAGGTGTTGGCCTCCTCCCTGCAGATACTCAGACCTGTCAGGGCAGATGCAAGACCTGAGACTTGGCCCATCCCAAATGGGCCAGCCAGCGGTGCCTTATACTCTCAGTATTTAGCCACCTGCTTTAAAAATGTGTCAACAACCATTTTGTCCAGAGGAGAAAATTATTTTCTAAATTTGTATAGATGTTTGTAAATGCTGAAAGCATGTCAAACTATTCACAAAATAGGCCTCGTCTGCAGAGTTTCAGCCTCTGTGCAGGATCGTCACGTGTGACTTAGAGCCTGTTTCAGTTTCCTAGGGCTGCCATAACAAATTACCACAAACTTGGGGAATTTGAACAACAGGAATTTACTCTCTCAGTTTTAAGGCCAGAAGTCCAAAATCAAGGGGTCAGCAGGGCTGTGCTCCTTCCAGAACCTCTAGAGAAGGATCTTCTGAAGAAGGAATCTCTGAAGCAAGACTACAGATGGAAGTGCCACCAAAGAGCCGGATCACAGGAGCCAGACCCACCGTGTGGTCCCTGCCGGGCATTTCTTGGCTTGTGACAGCATCACTCCAATCATGGCGGGCTTCGGTCTATGTCTGCCTCTGTGTCTAAATTTCCTTCTTCTTATAAGGGTACCAGTTACATTGGACTTAGGGCCCACCCTATTCCATCCAGTATGACCTCATCTTAACTTGATTACATCTGCAAAGACCCTATTCCAAATAAGGTCATATTTATGGATTCTGGGTGAACAGAAATTTTGGGAGGGACACTATTCAACCCAGTATAGAGTGCACTTCTTGATTCAATAGGGGGATATTTAGTCCCAGCAGTAGTCACAGGCTCTGGCGTTTTCTAGGAGCTTGCCCTTCATGGGTCCCCAGGGTAGGAACCAGGGTCCCCAGGGTCCACCAGAGTCATCCAAAAAGCACACAGCTAACACATTCCCAGACTCCATCCTGGCAGGCCTGATTCAGAAGGTCAGGGTGGAGTCAGGAATCTTTGTTTAAGTTTTGTCCACATGATTCTCGTGAATAGCAGCCAGGTTTGAGAATCTCTCATGTGGAAAAGCTAATAATAATCATCGTCGTGATAACAAGAGCAGCCACCATTCGAGCTCAGTGCCCGCTCACTCCATCCTCACTCAGCACTCCATGGGTAGGATCGCAGCATCAGTTATGCTCGATGAATAGAAGGTAAAATGGGGGAAAGGGCAGGGAGGCTTTGTGGCATGGCCAAAGCCACATGCCGCTAAGAGAGAAGCCTGGCCTAGCAGTTTGTGCTTGACTGCTTCACCACACACAGTTCATGAGTTCAAGTACCATTCTAGGGACTCGCAGTCTCAGGGAGTTCAGAAAAGTGTCCTTCATCTACAGGACAGTTCAGGCTCCACTGGGGACCGGGGAAGGGCTGGGATTCCGTAAGTGATTCTATTTAATTCGGTCTCTGCTCACATAGCGCTTCTATGCGAGATCCTGTACAAAGACTCCATCAGGGATGATGAGTACAGGACTGACTTGGGGGGAGCCCTGCGTGGCATATGTGGCCACAGCAGAGCATGGGCCTGCAGGCCTGTGGGGGATGCAGAGTGACCTTCCCACCAGGGCAGTCTTTAAAGGCGTTTCTGAGATAAGTCATAACAGGCCAACGGGATTGGCACATGGTAGGTACTCCATAAACACTCGATGAGTAAATGAATGAGGGTATGAATGAATTAATGGCAGAGGAAGTAAGAAAGGGAAAGGATTCTAGGTAGAGGAACCTGTGTAAACAGAGGCACAAAGACTGAAGAGCTTGCAATGAGTTAGGGTAACAGTGTCTGGAACGTAGCACACATACATCTAGGCAAGCGGTAGACGGTGAGATAGTAATAACAGCAACAACAATAATAATAGCAGCTCACCTTACTGAACAGGTAAGTACTAAGTACTTCACATGTATCTTGTGTTATCTGATAGATGAGAAAACAGGCTCAGAAAAGTTCGGCAATTTGCCCAAGATCACAGAATTTGTGAATGGCAGATCCAAGACTCAAACCCTTACCCATCTGACTCCAGATCCACTGTCTGGTCCATGCTGGGATTTGGAGTTTACGCTGTTGTGTGGTTATCCGGGGGTTCCTGCAGGGTGCTGAGTCAATGGGGGAACATTCCTGAAGGTACACTTACAGAGGACCCACCAGGAAACCGGCATGTGCCTCCTCAGTGATCCCAAGAGTAAAGTGAAGTGACCAGTATAACTATTCTAAAACAGAATTACCATAAACAGCAGTTTCATAAAATAAAAACTCCAGATGGGAGGCTTTTACCACAGGCTAATTATACAAGTGAGAAAGACTCATCATTGTGGTAAACATTCCCCGTTCTCAAAACATGGAGAAATCAGCCCACATCAAACAGTTTCTTACCATTGATGTGGAAAAAAAACAGTATTGTTTTCAGTACACTGCTGTTAATCTCAAACAAGCAAACAAACAAAAATAGTCTCCGGCCACCTCAAAAAAAGGAAACTATTAGAACATCCATGACCAAAAGGACACTGTGTGCTGTGAAGGATCCTGGGTTCACTCATACCTGAAACATTTGTTCCACATGGATGCAGCACTGGGCAGCCTCACCCTGCTATTAGGCCTAGAAGTTTAGTAGACATCAGACAGGAACATGGGCCATAAATAACTCAGGGAATGGGGGGCACTTGGACCCATGAGAACCAGTGTCATTACAAGAGATTATGGAGCAGGTAAGAGCCACAAAACAACAACAACAAAACCCCACAAACTTTAAAATTAGCCTACTTTGATATGACCTCAGTACATGATCCTTTCACTAACCAATATGAAGTTTCTAGTCATCTATTGGGATTCATGCATTTTCCACAGGAGGGCACTGAGGCTCCAAGAGGTTGTTTTGCCTAAACCACACAGTCCGGTAGGAGTAAACAGAGTCCACTCTACAACTCAAGCCACCCAGCTCTCTGGCCAAGACTCTCTTTCCATCCATTCTGCTGCTTGTTCCAAATAAATGTTTCTTCTGCACAAACACCAACAAAAGCAGAAGCATGCACATGCGTATGTGTGCGCACGTGCGCGCGCGCGCACACACACACACACACACACACACACGCTATTCTTAAAATTGGTAAAAAAAATAATAATAATTGAATCCAGGAAACCAAAGTTCAACATGACATTGTCTGTAATTAATGATACTCTCTCTTTTTCTCTCCTCAAAGTTGCTTTTTAACAGGAAGGCTTAAGTAGAGCAACTATATTAACTCTGAATTTCTTGCCTTTTAATAGGTGGTGTCACCACCTTTGTGCAATTCAAATTTAGTGGCTTTGCATCTAATTAAAGCATTGCACAAAAATAGGTAATTCGACATCCAAAGGAGAAATGAGAGGAGACCAGAGAAAAGAGGGGACATATTACTTAACTTTATGATGATAATTACTCGAATACAAAGACGTTTATAAGAACGTTCTATGTTGGATATCATCCAGAAAAATTAAACCTATGTGGCTGCTTCAATACATCTGAATACTAGGAAATGGCAGAAAAGCATCTATTCTATGAATAATAGCCTCTACAGTCCCAGAGGACAGTAGTACATGAATTAAAAAAAAAGAAAGAAAGAAAAAGAAAAAGAAAAAAAAAAGAGTCCTGAGCCTTGTCCAAAATGGTGCTAATGCGCCACTGAAACTTAATTTTATAATTTACTGGCAGTCAAGATGGCAGGAAATAAAATAATTTGCCATATTCTACACAACAAACCCTGCTTTTCCTGGGAAGGAGTAATTATCCCCATGGAAAAAAAAAAAAGAAAAAAATACGCCATCTCATATTAAGCTAAAGTCTCATCAAGAAGAGAAAAAGTGCCTCATTACACGTAATTACCAGGGAATTAGAAACATCATTTAACTAAATGAGCGAATAATGCTCAGGATATTGAAGAAACTTGCCTGCACTTCTGCAAAGCACTCTAAGTCCCATTACAAAAATTGCCCCTCTTTAATGGAATAATTTTAGGCCTTGTCTGCCTTGCTTTAAAAATAAAGAGCCTCCGAGAGGCAGAAAGAGGCTGAAACTGCCATAAACAACTGTTGAAAGGAACTGAAGGGAAGGCTCTGTCTCTCTTGGAGACCAAGACTCAGAATGACTCATAATCTACCATAATCAGGAAAATTAAACCTAAGGACTTGAAAAAAAGGATTACCCCTTTTTAATTGTACTTCCTCAAGACTGTGATGTACTTGTGAGTATGTATTAGGGATAACAAATGAAAGATTTTCAAGTTCAGGTACAGCTTCCCTGCTCCAACACAAAAGCAGTTACAGCCATTCAATGTTCTCTTAAAAAAATAAAATTATAACATACCTGCAGATTGATGTTTATTGTGTCTTAATGCAATGATTTACTAGCCACTCAAAAGCTTTCAGGTTTGGGTTGGGATCCACCTCCACCTTCTCCCTTTGCTTTTAATATTTGTCAAGATTCAGTATAAAAGTGATGAATTTAATATAACTGCCTCACCTCCCAGCAATACTAATCTTTCTTCTCCTAGGGAACCAGAAGAGAAAAGTATATTGATCCCGGTTGTTTCATCTTGGTTTCCTGACTTTAGAGCAAGTAAAATTCAGAAAGGAAGTCAGTGATTATGGTGACTCACACCTGTAATCCCAGAACTTTGGGAGGCTGAGGCATGAGGATTGCTTGAGCCCAGGAGTTCCATACCAGCCTAGGCAACATAGTGAGACCTTGTTTCTACAAACAGCAAAAAAGTAAGATGAGAGTGGTGGTGTGTGCCTGTATTTCCAGCTACTCGGAAGGCTGAGGCAGAAGGATCGCCTGGGCCCAGTAGCTGGAGGCTGCAGTGAGCCATGATTGTGCCACTGCACTCTGGCCTGAGTGACAGAGTAAGACCTGACTAAAAAAATTAAAAATGCTCGGTGGCTCAAGCCTGTAATCACAGCAGTTTGGGAGGCCGAGGTGGGCAGACTGCTTGAGCTCAGGAGTTCAAGACCAGCCTGGGCAACATAGCCATACCTCGTCTCTACAATTTAAAAAATTAGCTGGGTGTGATAGCATGTGCCTATAGTCTCAGCTACCCAGGATGCTGAGATGTAAGGATCACCTGAGCCCAGGAGGCCGAGGCTGCTGTAAGCTGTGATGGTCATGATCATGTCACTGTGCTCCAGCTGGGGTGACGGCGTAAAACCCTGACTCAAAAAAAAAATTCAGAAAGGAATTGATATTGGTCAGTTTCTTTGCAGATGGCTAGATAAGGGTCTAAAGAGGCCACTTTAAAGAATAAACCAGTCAGGGAAGGGACTGCATCATCCTGAGGGATTGTGCCCTGAAACCCAGCAAGGAGCCACCAACTCCAACCCTCACATGAGAACCAAGACCTTCCACAGGACAGGTGCAGCCAGAACAAAAAAAAGTGCCACTCCCTCAGCCGTTGACTTTTTAGCTACCTTCAAAACTGCAACCGCCACTTTAGCAATGAGAAAGCCAAGACTAGTCCAAAGCCTCAGAGCTTCCTACTTGGATCCCTTGTGGTCAAGTCCAGATTCAGGTATGTCAATCACAGTCACCCCTCAGCAGGGCAGGAAGGATGTGACTACTTACCACACCACACCTGAATTCTCCATCCCCTCACAGAGATTCCATTATCTAAATGCATTATTTCCTGGTCCAGCACACGTGAATGACAGTAAAAAGAGAAAATGATGACGTGCTCATCACAAACATCTGCCCTCAGGATGTTTGGAGAGGGGAACCAGGAAAGGCTGGGTAGCGGGAACAATAAATAGCTGATCCTGATCCATTCCTCTATCCCCTCTGGGCCCGTGAACATGTCCCTCAGAACCACTTTCAAGTTCTAGGGCCTTATACCCAAGAAATCAAAAAATAATAGAAGGCAATTGACTGATTATCTCACGGAGGAAAATAGCTTCGCATAGACAAAGATCTGGAAAAAGAAACCACATTTGGAGATGACAACGGGCAAAGTGAGCCTTGGGCTTTCCCCATTCCCCACCCCCTTCATTTAACTCTGATCTGGAATGAGGCACTGATGAAATGTCCAGATGAGAGGAAACAAAAGAGAAGTCGGCCCCTATTCCAAGTAAATAGAACAAAAAGAATACAGTAGTGACAGCACTGCCTGTATCATCTCAAGAAGATGAGTCATTTGCCTACTAAGATCATATAACTATTAAGGGAGACCCAGAATCAGAACTCAGATCTACCTGCTTCCAAAACCCTTTTCTTGAGCCACACAATGCTGTCTTATCCAATGAACATTAACAAGGAATATAAATAATACCACTCATCATACTACAGCATCAAAATGTGTTTCAAAGAACTTTCACACCCATTCTCCCCAATGATGTAGGTCAGGGTAGCACAATCTATTTCACACCAAAACTTGAAACAATCTAGACAAAGTCATCCTGCCACCAGCTGTTAAGACCATAACACTTCCTCTTGATATTGTAGTAATAAGATTTGCAAACACAATCCCCGGGTTCATTTCATCAACCAGTGTTTACTTTCTATAGAGACCATAAATATTGAACCACTACTTGTATTCTTCTAATTGTTTCCAGCCAGATCATGTATCTTGTGCCATAAGCAAAAGTTTTTAAATCACATGAACTAGTCAGTCAAGTTGATACAATAAGTTTATGCTTTGATCACTCTCTGCTCCAAACATCCTAGCAATGACAGCCAAATCATAAGAGAAAGCAAAATCAGATTCTAAAGTACAAAATAAACATTTCCATGAACTTAAATAGATGATCTCTGGGGGCAGAAGCAGGAAGCAGCAGCAGAGAGCTTAATTTCTGCTGGGATCACAGACAGAAAGGGGGAAGTATAAAGAGAAAAATCAATAGCAACCACAAAGGACCAAAATTTAAACTCCCCACGCAAAATAACCTATCCATCTAGAATTTTATAATCAGCTAAACTATCCTTCAAGATTGAGGACAAAATAAAGATATTATCTGGAATGCAAAGACATACTCAGATTCTCATTACAAAAAAAAAAAAACCTACAAAAGGATATATTTCACCAAGAAAAAAAATTAATCCAAAGGTTAAAAAAAATGGGACAGATACATGTATACGTGTGTATGTGTGTGTGTGATGTGACACACACATATATGTCATTAACTGCTGAATTATAAATATAACTTTGATATTTTTAAATTAGAGAAAACTAAAACTATAAATATAAATTGTGAGATGGTAGGATGGACTGTTCAATAAGTAACATGAGAAATGATTGTTACTTTTGGGAAGAGGCTACAATTATTGAATAACTATAAAGCTTAATAGAAAAATGTATAGTTAATTATAAGAGAAAAAACTTTAAGGGTAACTATTAGTCTATAGCTTTAAACCATAAATAAGGTGAGGAAGAGGGGAGAGAGATGAAAAATTATCCAACAAAAAGCAGAAGAGGAAAAAAGAGACAACAAAAACATTGTAAATAAAAATATTCAAAGAAATAAGATAGTAGAACTGAAGAAATAAACTCATATACATCACTAATCACAAAAAAATCTAAAGGACATGCAACAAAGGACTAATATCCAGAATCTACAAAGAACTCGAACAAATCAGCAAGAAAAAAGCAAATAACCCCATTAAAAAGTGGGCAAATGACATGAACAGACACCTTTCAAAGGAAGGTATATAAATGGCCAGTAAACATGAAAAAATTTCAACATCACTAATCATCAGGAAAATAAAAGTTAAAACCAGAGTGAGATACCGCCTTATACCTTAGAGATGTTGGTGTGGATTCGGTGAAAAGAAAATGTTTTACACTGTTGGTGGAGTGTAAATTAGCACACCTTTATGGAGATAGGAATGGAGATTTCTCAAAGAAGTAGACTACCATTTCATCCAGCAATCCCATTACTTGATATTTACCCAAAAGGAACAGAGGTTTTTATACAAAAAAGACATCTGCACTCATATGTTTATTGCAGCACAATTTAAAATTGCAAAGATGTGGAATCAACTTAAATGCCCAACAACTGATCAGTGGATAAATGAGAATGTGCTATGTAAATACCACGAGATACTATTCAGTCATTAAAAAAAATGAAATAATGTCTTTTATCGCAACTTGGGTGGAACTGGAGACCATCATTCGAAGTGAAGTAATGCAGGAACAGAAAACCAAATGCCACGTGCTCTCACTTATAAGTAGGAGCTAAATGAAGGACCTGCAAGAGCATATACAATGGACAGTGAAGACACAGAAAAGGGATGGCAGGAAAAAGAAGACAGATGAAAAATCACTTATTGGAGCCAAGCTCAGTGGCTCAGTCCGTAATCCCAGCACTTTGGGAGGCTGAGGTGAGTGGATTGCCTGAGCCCGCGGGTTCGAGACCCGCCTGGGCAACTTGGCGAGAACTCATCTCTACAATAAATCAAAAAATTAGCCGGGCATGGTAGTGCGCCTGTAGTTCCAGCTACTTGGAAGACTGAGACGGAAGGATAGCCGGAGCCCAGCAGGTCGAGGCTGCAGTGGCCAGGAGTGGCCACTGCACTCCAGTCTGGGTGACAGAGTGAGACTCCAACTCAAAAAAAAAAAAAGAAAGAAAAATCATTTATTGGGCACAATGTGCACAGGTTGAGAGGGTGAGTACACTTAAAGCCCAGACTTCTTCACACTATACAAGGCATCCATGTAACCAAAATCCATTTGTAACCCCTAAAGCTATTAAAATACAGTTTTAAAAAGAAACTAAATGAATTAAATCTACCTATTAAAAGACTGAAATTATTATATTGCATTTGTATTTTTAATCTAGTTGTATGATGCATAAATTAGACATACCTAAAACCCACAAGAAAGGCTGAAAATAATGGAATATAAATATATATCACATGCAAATGCTACTCAAAATAAAGCTCACAGAATAAATATTTCTTTTTTTGTTTTGTTTTGAGTAGGAGTCTCACTCTATCACCCAGGCTGGAGTGCAGTGGCACTCTCACAGACACTGTAGCCTCGGCTCGCTGGGCTCAGGTGATACATCCGCCTCAGCCTTCCAACTAGTTGGAATTACAGGCGCACACCACCGCAGCCAGCTAATTTTTTGATTTATCATAGAGACAAGGTCTTGCCAAGTTGCCCAGGCTGGTCTCAAACACCTTGGCTCAGGCAATCCTCTCACCTCTGCCTCCCAAGTGCTGGGATTACAGGCATGAGCCAGTGCGTCCGGCCAGGAAATGGTTTTAATATAGATGAAGAGGCATACTTTGCAATAGCTAAGGGGGAAAAATCCACCTAGAAGATATAATAATCATAAGCTGTACACACCTAATAACAGAGCCTCAAATAATATAATGTGCAACATAAAAAATAAAGCAAAGAGTAAAAAAAATTACATAAAGCAAAAACAGAATTAAAAGCAGAAACTGGCAAATCAATATGGTAAGAGATTTTCACCATATCAGAAAAGTGACAGATAACATAGATCAAAATATAATAAAAACAAAGATGGTGGAACAAAATTAACAATCTAATGAATATAAAAACTGAACATTGTATCTAACAAAAAGAGAAAATTCTTTGCAAATGCACATGAGTCATTTATAAAACCTAACTGTATTACATGGGAAAACGTAACAAATCACAAAAATAATATCACTCAGATCACTCTCACTGACTACACTGTCATTAAGTTATAAATGAACAATAAAAAAATAGCCCATGTTTGGAAACTTAAAAATGTACATCTCAGGAATTCATGGGTAAAACAGGAAATCTTCGTGGAAATTATAAAGTATGTAGAATCAAATAATTATGAAATATCTCAGATCAAATCTTGTGAGATTTAGCAAAGCATGCCCAAAAAAGTACTTGAAAGTAAACATATAGCTCTTTATCAATCTATTTCAAATTGAGAACAATTGAGAATTAGTGAGTTTTGCATTCAACTCAAGAAGCCAGAAAGAGGACAAAAGAGTAAACCTGAAGAAGGCAGAAGAAAAGAGACATTAATGAAATAGGAAAAAAAAAAAAGCTGGGCTCGGTGGCTCAGCCGAGTAATCCCGCACCTTTGGGAGGCTGAGGTGAGTGGATTGCCTGAACCCGCTGGTTCGAGACCCTCCTGGGCAACTTGGCGAGACCTCATCTCTACAATAAATCAAAAAAATTAGCCGGGCGTGGTAGCACGCACCTGTTGTGTCAGCTACTTGGAAGGCTGAGGTGGAAGGATCGCCAAAGCCCAGCAGGTCAAGGCTGCAGTGGCCGGGAGCGGCCACTGCACTCCAGTCTGGGTGACACAATGAGACTCCAACTCAAAAAAAAAAAGAAAGAAAAGAAATAGAAAAAAAAGCAACAGAGGACTGACAAAACCAAAAAATGTTCTTTGGTGAAAGGATATTAAAATGCAATCTCCTCTAGCAAGAGTGATCAATAAAAATCACAAATAATCAACATTAGGAACAAAAAAAAATAGTAAAAACCTTTAAATCATATGAACAAGAAATTTTAAAACTTTCATGCAGTGAATAGTTTTTAAATATATCTGTCTAAATTATCAAAATTGACTCAAGTAGAAATGGAAAACCTGCATATATCAAATAGAATTACTAACCCATCTTCCTAATCCCCCTAGCACTTAAGACCTCCAAGGTCCAGATGATTTTCTAGGCAAGTTTTACCAAACTTTGAAGGAACATATATCCTTGTTTTAAATCAGACTCGAAAAAGAGGGAAAAGCTACCCAATTTGTTTTACAAAGTGAACATAAACTTGATACTAAAAGTGGACAAGGTCAATACAAGAAAAGAAAATTACAGAGTACACGGTAATGGCTCTGAAATGGCAGGCTTCATCATTTTTCTTCCCTAGGAGCACCCTAATTCTAGGAGCTAGCAGTTCCACTCCTACTGACTTCGTGAAAACTTCAAGTAGAAATCCAGCAAGAATTAGAAAGGACACTTTTTTTTTCCTCCTCTACATTTCCAGAAGCTATCTGTTGCTTGGTCTGGGGTATGACTGGGTGAACTCAGGTGGATGTGACATCAGCAAAACCCTGGTCACACAGAGCACACTCCAGAGGGACTTTTTTTTTCTTTTAATAGACAGGTTTATTCAGACTGTATGCTGGACACTGTGCTAAGAAGTGCGTGTGTGCGTGTGTGTATGTGTGTGTTAAAATATAAAAATTACATTTAACCATTTTAAGTGTACATTTCAGTGACATTAAGTACATTCACATAGTTGTGCAACTATCACTACCATCTATCTTCAGAACTTTTTCATCTCCCTAAACTGAGACACTGTACTCATTAAACAATAGCACCCAAATTCCCCTTTTCTCCTGGTCTCTGGCAACCACCATTTTACTTTGTCTCTATAAATTTGATTATTCCAGAAACCTCATATAAGTGGAATCAGTAGTGTTTGTCTTTTTTGCATCTGCCTTATTTCACTTGGCATGTCTTAAGGATTCATACATGCTGTAGCATATGGCAGAATTTCTTCTTTTAAGGTTGACCATTCCATTGGTTTTCTGTGAAAGATGGCTCAGAAAAAATAAAAATAAAAACTCCATTGAATGTATACACCACATTTTGTTTATTCATTCAATTGGCACTTGGGTTGTTCCACTTTTCAGTTATTGTGAATAATACTGCTAAGAACATAGATGCACCTATCTCTTCAAGCTCCTGCCTTCAATTCTTTTGGATATATACCTAGAGGCAGAATTGCTGGACCATATGGTGATTTGTACTTAATTTTTTGAGAAACCACCACACTGTTTTCAATAGAGATCACACCATTTTATATTCTCACCAGCAGTGCACAAGAGTTCCAATCTCTCTACATTCTTGCCAAAACTTGTTATTTTCTGGATTCTTGATAATAGCCATCTAACGGGTGTATCTTACTGTGGTCAGAGAAACTTTATTAACACTAGACAGCACTGCAAGCATCCTCAGAGGTAGCCTGCTACTCCCACATTACCAGTTCAGAGTTTAGATCTCAATTTATGTTTTGAAAGAGACTGGAAAATAGGTGGAAATTATAAGAATGCTGTTACACAATGCATTTCCTGAAATAAAAGTCCTTTCAGATTAGGAAGAGAATATTAGACTTAATAAATACCCTTAGAGTCTAACCCTACAGAATGTCCTTCCTATAGCCCAAAGGGGGTTTTAAAAATACAGAAAAAAGGAATAAAGAGAAACAAGAAACAGAAATTTGTGTTTATTTTTTGGCTTCGTTGGTTAAAGACCACCTTCCAAGGAATATATACATAATATACAATAGGTATTATATATAGATTAATATTATGTATTCATATCTAATTAATAAGCATGTGTTAAGCGCTCACTATATGCCAAGCACATAATATACAATAGATATTATATATAGATTAATATTACATATTCATATCTAATTAATAAGCATGTGTTAAGCTCTCACTGTATGCCAAGCACATACATACATTTTCAGTTACTCCTCCTAGCAACTGACTTTTCACAGATGAGGCAGTTGGAGCCTAGGGCCCAGAAAACTTGCTCAGAATCACACAGTTAGACACTACTAGCAAATCCAGGATTCAAGCCATAGGCTGTCTGGCTTGGAATTTTCCACTCTGTAAGTCAGAAGACTTTAAGATTTTTTTTCTGTTGCTTCAATTTTCTTTCTCGCAAAAACTACAGTGTGAGCTTCACTGTGCACAAGCGAGCTCCTACACACTTCAGAAAATGGTAGCTTCCCTGAAGAGGATCTTCGTCAGTCATGCCGCAGTTCTCGTATGAACTCGTTGCTTCCCAGTTTTTGATGAAATTCTTCATCTGTGAAAGATGGTGGAGATCACGTGTCTAACCTGGTCCTCTTCGGACTGTGTCACAATGCTGAAGGCATAGGACTGGACTGCCTTACAAACTCACTAGATAATAGTAGCGTTTGTACCTCCAAAAGTAAGGCTCCAATTTTTAAATGGAATAGCATATATCTGGTGGTTAGTAGCCAATTGATTTTTCTTTTTTTTTGACTTGGCGTCTCACTCTGTCACCCAAACTAGGAGTGCAGTGGCATGCTCCCGGTCACTGCCGCCTTGACCTGCTGGGCTCAGGTGATCCTTCCACCTCAGCCTTCCAAGTAGTTGAACTACAGGTGCGCACTACCATGCCTGGCTAATTTTGTTTCTGATTTATTGTAGAGATGATGTCTCGCCAAGTTGCCCAGGAGGGTCTCGAACCCGCAGGCTCAGGCAATCCACTCACCTCAGCCTCCCAAAGTGCTGGGATTACAGGCTGAGCCACTGAGCCCGGCTCAATTGATTTTTAACTGCAAAGCAGAACTGAAAATAAAAGGCCTACAGATGAGCCTGTTGAACTGCATCCCAGAGATCCCAACAAAGTTATGGATGCAGGAAATGCATGAAAAGACACATGGTGGCTCACGTCTGTAATCCCAACAGTTTGGGAGGTGGAGGCTAGAGAACTGCCTGAGTCCAGAGGTTTGAGACCAGTCTGGGCAACTTGGTGAGACCTCGTCTCTACAATAAGTCACACACACACACAAAAAACACAGTCTAGATGCCATTGTAAAATATACCCCTCAACCAAAAGTCTTAATGGAACCAAGACTTCCATTTCTCAGGGGCTCCATGGCCTCAGCTCCTCAGTGCACACCTCTGCTCCCTTTTTTTATTTTTATTTTTTGAATTGAAGTCTCACTCTGTCGCCCAGACTGGAGTGCAGTGGCCGCTCCCGGCCACCGGGCTCCGGCGATCCTTCCGCCTCAGCCTTCCAAGGAGCTGGAACCACAGGCGCGCGCTACCATGCCCGGCTCATTTTTGATTTGTTGTAGAGATGAGGTCCCGTCAAGTTGCCCTTTAACTTACTCACCTGCGTGCATGTGGACCAGAAGCGGCTCCCGGAGTTCCCATAACCACAGAACCCTGCCCCCAGCTGTAGAGTCCACCACCAATGGGTTCAGTCTCTTTTGTGCCCTAGGAATGAATTCCAGTTGATCCAGCTCATCTTTCTTGAGAAGGATAACAAAAGTCCAGGGTCACTATCCTCAGGCCAGGAAATCAGATGCCCTTGAGTCAAGTATCCGTCTCATGTCTACTTAAATGTACCAGGGAGGCACTGGGTGGGCTGGGGTCATGTAAAGTCTGAGCCCGCGGGTTCAAGACCTGCCTGGGCAACTTGGCGAGACCTCATCTCTACAATAGATCAAAAATTAGCCTGGCGTGATAGCGCACACCTGTAGTTCCAGCTACTCGGAAGCCTGAGGCGGAAGGATCGCCGGAGCCCAGCAGGTTGAGGTTGCGGTGGCCGGGAGCGTGCCACTGCACTCCAGTGTGGGTGACAGAGTGAGACTCAAACTCAAAAAAAAAAAAAATAAAGAGACTTGGTTCAGGACTGAAAGAGCTCCTGTATAGATGACATGGTAGCAAAGTAAAAATTTGGGAAAATTGAAGATACTTTTTTTCTTGTTAACAATTATCATCATAATGATTATCCAATATATTTAAATTTTGTATGTGTCTATGTCATGTTCATCCACTACACCTCCAACATCTCTAGGTCTAAGAGGAAAATGCCTGCTTGCATAAAAAAGGAAATACAAAAATGTATCCCAACTCAAAAGAAACTATGTGAGGGGAACTGGAAATGACTTTGGGTAACTTTAGAACTTGTTAATTCACAAGGTCGGGAAAAGAGGGCTTGTTTCTAAATGGCACTAATTAATGTCTCCTTCCTCTCAGCCTCAGGCCACTTTGCTGGTTTATTTGCTGGTCCCACCCCAGCTAACCATAAATTTCTTGAAAGCAAAGATTACGGTTCATTTATCTCTGTTCTTTGTTTCTGTGATAAATCACTGAGTATGATCAACTCCAAATTCATCCAAGTTGTTGCAAAGTCCATATATTTGTCCTTCTTTATGGCTGCATAATATTCCACTGTGTATATGTACCACACTTTTTGTAGTGGAAAACTGTCAGGGGAGGGGGGATGAGACTGGCAGGTGAGGGAAACTGCTAGGGGAGGGAGGGGCATACTTCATCAACAAGGGTACCTGCATGATCGGTGTTTACATACCTAACCCTGAATTGTACTCCACATCTTTATAATAAATAAACAAAAATATTTTAAAAAAGAAAGCAAAGATTACATGTGATTCATCTTTGAATTATAACAACAGCACTTAAAATTGTGCACTGATAACATACCATGCACTGTGCTCATCACTTTATAACCATTATCTCATCTAATCTTTGTAACAACCTTTTGCCATAGGCATTGTTATTATCATCACCTTAAGACTGAGTACACAAGGCTCAGAAGTTAAATGATGACCGCTAATTTCCTAGTAGTGAGTTACAGCACCTGCATTCAAAACTGATAGTTCCACTCAGAGCCCAGCTTCCTGAACTCAATACTATGTCCAAGGCAAGGTCATTCAGAAATGTTAGGTTCAGGAGATGAATGGATAGACGAACGGATGGATGGCCAGACAGATGGATGAATGAGTAAATGAATCTTTTTTTGGGGGTTGGAGTCTCACTCTGTCGCCCAGACTGGAGTGCGGTGGCCACTCCTGGCCACTGCAGCCTCGACTTGCTGGGCTCCGGCGATCCCTCCGCCTCCGCCTTCCAAGTAGCTGGAACTACAGGCACGTGCTACCACACTCCTCTAATTTTTGATTTATTGTAGAGATGAGGTCTCGCCAAGTTGCCCAGGCGAGTCTCGAACCAGTGGGCTCAGGCAATCTACCCATCTCGGCCTCCCAAAGCGCTGGTAAGGAAAACAAAAAGTGACCCACAAAGGGAGTACTGTGGTGGCTGTGATCTTAGCTCATTAAAGCATGCTCCTGAGTGAGGTCAAGGGCATGAATTTGCTGTATTCCTACTCTAGCTAAAACTTGGACCCCTAATTGAAAACAAAAACAAAACCACTCGTTTTAAAAGCATAAAGCTCTTATGAGAGGGAGAAAGGGAGGAAGAGATGAAGGACAGAAATTTTGTTTTAGAAGGCTTCACAGATCTGAATTTGTTTGAATCAGTCCAAAACCACCTTCAGAAATGCTGGTGGGTCTGAAGGATCACCTTCATATGAAAAAGACTCATTCTGTCCTAGAGACCTCAGAAGCCAGAAGATTTCAGCACCTTCACCCACCTCTAAATACCTGCCCTTCACAACAACTTTAAAAACAAAAGAATGCAAGTTCTTTTGAAAAAAGGCTTCATGCCTGCTCCTACGGGAGAGCAGAGATCCAGGGGATCACAGACTAGGACTTTATTATAGGAATCTGGCCTTATCCTGTTGTGAGGGCAACTTGGAGGTGGGCAGTGAAGGTTTGAAAGAAGTGCTAGAGAATGAGCAAGCAGCATGTCCAGCCACCCAAAAGGGCTGGGGTAAGGCCTCTGGGTAGTTAACACCCTGTGGCTCTGCAGCTAGCATCTGGTGAGGGCCTTAGGCTCCAGTTTGGCATCGAGGCAGGGCAGAAAAGTAAAGAGAAACTAAACTCCATCAGGCGCCTCTGCAACCATCCATCACTGCACTGAACTGAAATCCCAGAGAGCAATGGCCACCACCTTCCTTCAGCCTTCCTAGTCTGTGTATGTTCCCCTTTTGGCCAACCCTAACCCGGAAGCATAAAGGAAAGCGGATGTTGGGAAACGTAGTTTTCAGCTCAAACAAGTTCACCCAGCACAGTCTGCCAGACTCCTTTAATTAAATATAGAATACTTAAAGTGATTATTCACATCTTTGGGGAGACTGCACATTTTAATCATAATTACATGATAAATATTTCATGGTATATATCTTTGTCATATAATTAGGAATAAAACATCTAATCTCAAAAAGATGCTAAATAATTCAAATGGCTGAGGATGTGATTAAAACCAAGACTGAAATATGGTCAGAAGGTAACTCAAGGTCTTCAAACATGATCTCCCAAGAAACATGTCTCTGGATAACTAACCCAAAGGCATTCACTCCCTACGTTTTCTCATGGAGTCTTATTTCAGAGTAGAAATTTCAAGAACAAGCTCACGATGTTTTCCCAACACCTTCCTCTTCAAAATTACTAGACTTGAAAAATCTATACACTATCCAAGTAACTACCTGATTAATATGCGTTTTTTAGCATCTGGCGGTGCCCCCAAACACCTGTCTTCTGAAACCCCATGGTTTGAGCTGGGCCCAGAAATGAGGATAAGGGCATCATCGCCTAAGCTACTACCTGGAAGAATTCCTCCACAATGCACACGTTTCAAGGTTTCACTGTAAAGAAAGTAAAATAGGCTGTTACGGTGCCTTCAAAAGACCCAACTCCCTCATGGCGTATGTATTGTGCCTGGATCAGATTCAGCTCTTAGGCTTGTGGGCATGCCAACAGGCTGACTTATCCAGTGTCACCCACCACGACTTGGACCAAACGGCCCAATGAAGTAGCAAACTCTTATTTCAAAAACCCACCAGCCAATGGCTACATTTTCCTAAGGACAAATGCCTTTTGTTGTCTGACTGCCCACTGAAGGAAATAAGGGGAGGAGACGGGAAGGAAGAAGTGAGAATAAAAGAGGGAAAAAAAAGAGAAGAAAAAGGGACCATATTCACTGAATTAGACCTTGTGATTACCTATAAGCAGTGGTCAAGAGAAGACCTTTATTCATGTGGCATTGTAACTCTCAGCCTGAACGGCCTTCTAATCCCTGAGGCTTATGAGGCTCTTATGAAAGACCCCTGATATTTTTTCCAGCAAGCATTTGGCAGTGATGAATGACTCCATTAGAAGAAGGGCTATGACTCCCTGTTTTTTCTATGCGGCCCTCCGCATTCAGTAAGAGGCCAGGACTTAAGGAGTTTTTTAGATCTCAATTCTTAGGATGTCCAGAGCCGGGAAACCTTCGTTCAGCATGTCCAATACTGCTCAAAGGAGGCTTATTTCAAACTGATTTCTTCAGTTTCCAATTCCTCACTTTTTTTTTTTTTTTGAGTTGGAGTCTCACTCGGTCGCCCAGACTGGAGTGCAGTGGTTGCTCCCAGCCACCGCAGCCTCGCCTGCTGGGCTCTGGTGATCCTTCCGCCTCAGCCTTCCAAGTAGCCGGAATTACAGGCATGCGCTACCACGCCCAGCTGATTTTTTTTGATTTATTGTAGAGATGAGGTCTCGCTGCCCAGGTGGGTCTCGAACTCGCGGGCTCAGGCAATCCACTCACCTCAGCCTCCCAAAGGCACGGGATTACAGGCTGAGCCACCGAGCCCGGCCAATTCCTCACTTTTATCTATATTTCTGGAGAGCTAGCAAAAGCAAAGATTAATCCCCTTCTCAAAAAAGTAATGACAATTCCATCCACAAATGTTATTGGCTCATACTCTGGTACAGCTGTCAATTTGTCCAATGAGTTCCCTTCTCTACCAGGTTTTTCTCCTGGCCTGTCAAAAAGCAGAACCTTTTACAAGCATAATTGTTCCCTTAATTCCAAATCTACAATTAGATGCTTACAGCAACAAGTATTAAATAATAACTCAATCTTATTATTTCTTCTCATCCACTCTACTAAGCTCTCATCAGGGAGAAACCAGTTTAGATTAAAAGATAAAATTGGCTCCCTTTCCCCACCACACGGGGGGGGGTATGAAATTAACCAGTAAGGTTGGCCAAAAAGATCTAAACACCGCCCAAAAGAGAAAATAATCGTCTTTCCTGGGTTCTATTCATTTTGGAGTCAAAAATGAGTAAGAAACCCTTTTCTGAAATATTAATTGGTGACCAAGTTAAAATTTTGCCTTGACCCAATTAAAATTTCAAATTTAAATTTTGAGTTAGTCCTATTATTTCCCAATTCATTCAGAGGCCGGTTTCCTTGCACATTTTCATAGTTGTCCTGACTTACCAAATTGGAGGTCTTGGGTAAATCAAACTGTTGTTTTTAGCCAAAAAGTGTTTCTTTAGAAATAATATGTGTCCAACCTCAGTAATGAGGATAGCTAGTCAAGTGTTTCCAGGCAGACGGCCTGCTCAGTGTACAGGTCAGATTAATAATGTGTTAATATCTGTAAATCATTCACTATTTAGGAGTTAAATATATCACCTCTGATCTCATTTGCTTTTTTTCCTGTCAATTTATCATATTCTATGTCTATGGAGTCCAAATAAATGCAGGATCTCTAACTCTTCATCATTTCAGATTTGCGTCAAAAGCAAAATGATTGGGTAATGACTGGCTGCACAAGTACAGGATATTTTTAGATATGTCCTATTGCAAAGTTAAGCAATGCAAAATGAAGTCCAACATTTAACAGTACACATTCTATTAGTGTAATTGAAGTGACCAGAAAGCCACACTACTAGTACCAAAGCTCTCAATGAACAATGCCCATTCTATACTTCTGCTACTAACTGAGGTCAACGTTCACCTGATGAACAGCGGCAACATAGGGTAATGTGTTGAGAGGCTTGTTCATATACTTGTTCTCTATTTTCATGATCAATCACCTTTGTGTTAGAGTCACATATGGAAAGCTGTTTCTCCATAATATTACCAGCAATCTTGATGAACAGTGAACCCAGCAAGAGAGTTGCTTCTATATCTAAAGCTTGATTAAAGCACACACTGCTATCGTTCCAAGCAAGGGTATTATTTCTTTAAGTGGAGAATGCTAACTGAATGCCATGTTAATATATGAAATAATGGAAGAACTGAAGGATTTTTGTCAGGCAATTCAATAAGAATGTTAGGTCTTAGCAGCTGAGGAGATAAGGGTAACATAACACTGAAGACAAATTGTCTGGGCTCTTTAAGAATACATGGCTGGTGCTAAGAAAATCTTCAAGAGCCAAGTATTTTGAGAATTATAAAGTGATGTTATAACAAGGTCAGGAGTCTAGGTACATAGGTTTTAAATTACTGCAATAGCCTATAACAGAGTCCTATAAAGGGGATGAAAGGTACTTCGTTACAACATTGGAAAAGCAAACTTAGGTGCTTCTGAGACCAGTAGATACAATTTATATGGCTTCTTCAGGTTTGTGTTAACTACACGGCATTCGCTAGTATGGTCAGAGGTGAGAGAATATTTCTGAGGGAATTTGTTAATGAAATTACACTGAAATGAAACTTCAATTACTGAAGTCTGATACCCTGCTACAATAAGCTCGGTAAAGTAAAGCATTTCTTTTTCCATTTTTCTATTCAAGTCAGGTGATTTGGGAAGTCATACTAGTGGTATAGTCAAAGAAAGCAAAACAACAAAATAAAACCAATCACTTTTAATTTAAAGTAAATTCTGAAGACCAGTTGCCAAAATCATAAGTTATATTAAATGAGCAGGCTAACTCACATCATGTTCTTCCGATTACAGCCCTCTATAAATCACAGGACAAGCCAGTTTTCACTTTCTGATCGTTTTCATCAGGACACAAAATGATTCCCAACTAAGAAAACAGGGCCCTACAACCACCCCAGGACAAGTTCTGTGGGTATCCTTTGAAAATGAAAGCACTGTTTCAAAACGCCACTGGTCAAGGGAAAGCGCCTCTGAACTCAATGGTCCAATTGGTATTCGTGGCTACCAGTGTGGCAGCTTTCATTTTCCTTAGCGCTAGTTCCAAAGCAACGCAGCCAGGTGCCATTTTGAAAGGAAACTGCTATAACTAGTCCTGATAGCTTAAATCAGTACTTTCCCAAGTGCAAGATGGGCTACTCAGAGACATTTCAAAGACTGAGGTGGGGAAGTCAAAGAAAAGAACCATGAAACTCGATCTGTGTTTGCTCCCCAGATGACAACACAGATGTTGTATTTTTTACATGCCTCATCTATTGGGTACTATGAACACGCTCACCTATTTTCCTGGTGGAAAGAATAACTTTTGCTGGATTATGAAAGACCCAACAAGCCAGAGACAACTGCCATTTCTTTTGTAATGGTGTGCTCAGCTCAGCCACTCCACAACCTTGCTGCTACTTAGCAGTTTGCCTACAAGAGACGGTTTGTAGCTTTGTCCTTTCCTGCTACATTTTTATTAACCACACCTAATGTTAAATAGGGGTGGGCTTATTTCAGGATGAAAACAGGATACCATTTATACAAATTCCCCAAAATCCAAAACACGTATCTGGACACTACATGAGCATAAAAAGTTTCAGTGGGTGCAATACTTAAGAAGAATGGAAAATAGGAATGAGGTAAGAGAAGGGTACAAAGGAGGCTTCAAGCATGTACAATGGTTTAAGACAATGGAATAAAATATGGCAAAGGACTGACCATTTTTGAAATCTAGATCATGTGCTTATGGAAGTGAATCTGAGTTTTTCTGAATGTTTGAAATCGTTCATAAATATTATAAAAAAGAAAAATATACAAGTCATATATCAGAACTGGGAATCCCACAGATATCTGAAAACATTACGAAAAAGAAAAACATCTCAAAGTCAGCTGGCTAATTACATCTGAGAGTGATGGGTTGAATATTTTTCATTAAAAGAAAACATATTTGTTAAGTATCAACTGTGTCAGGTACATCCTAATAAATGTTTTACATAGTTGCTCATAACTCTATGAGCCAGGCATTTTCTTCATTTGACAGATGAAGAAACTAAGGCTCAGAAGTTAACTTGGCTAGGGCCCCAATGAATAAGCCGTGAAGTCAGGATTCTAAGCCAATTTCAAAGATTCATGTTGTCACAACACGCTGCCTGACCTGATAAACTAGCAGATTCAATTCCCAAGGAGTGACAGGCCATAGGGGTGAGGGGGCTAGAAGATCTGACTAGTCTTCCTCTTTAAAGTACTAGCCAGAAGTTTCTCAAACGGAGTTTCTGCCACACTGCTTTTCCTAGTGTCCAGGTTGTAACAATGCTAGTATCAACCAGTTTGGTGACCTTGGACTTAGGGCAACCACTAAACTTAACCTTTTGCAACCAGGGCAGTGGTTGTGAGGACCAGCTTGGCCAAGTCCTGAAAACAAAATGTGGCCACATCATGGTATCATAGCACCTATCACATCACAGCACCTGTGCTGTAGTTGTCTATATACTCGTCTACCAGCTACACACCCTGCAAGATTGGAGACCTAGTGAGATCAAGAAACTTACGTATCCTTCCTACCACTTCAGTCCCAAATATATGCCAGTCCTAGCAGTGGCTGGCACATAGCAGGCACTAAATGTGTGTCTAAAATACTAACTAGGGAGTCAGTAAAAACAAGGCAAAAAACAAATCATGGGCAAAATTTCATAATACACTAAGAGCATAACACAGGATACTTATATATGATCCAAGTTTTGTAAAATTATTATGCACTAACTAGCCCCATGTTGTTCAGAAGCATCTTAGCCATAGGTAAATCAGTAGATACCAGCAGCCCCTCATTCTGGAAAGTCGAGAGGGAGAGCCCATGAAAGAAGCAGCTCATTTATAACTGTCACCAGCCATGTGAAGCACCCGCTCATGTGACACCTTCAGAGGGTGCAAACTTGAAGGCATCATTTCACCATTTTCCTCTACTCATAATCATATTCCTCTACTCATAATCATAAGACTTCTTGCATCCAGACGTCATGCTCTAAGGAATGAACAGCTACTTATTATTTCAAGGTACACCTAAGACATCTCCCCAAAGTAAACACCACGCAGGCCATGTGACCGGTACCGTAAGTCACATCATCCTAATTAAAATCTTCAAATGTGTCCACCCAGGCATTTCATATGATGTTAACAAAACTTTAACATGGAGACATATACACAGAAAATCCTTAAGAATGGACAAAAATGTCAGAAGTAATGATCTCCTGCATGATGAGTCAGTTCTGGGGACCTAAATGTATAGTATGATGACTGTGGTTAATAATAATGTATTTTATACTTGAAATATGCTAAGAGTATATAAAGTATTCTCACCACAAAAACTATGTGAGGTGATGGATACATTAATCAGCTTGATTGTAGAAATCACCTCACAATGTATACATATATCAAACATCACATTGTACACCTTAAATAGACACAATGTTTATCAATTATACCTCAATGAAGTTGGAAAAAAACGACGTTATCTTGTTTCATAGGACTGACAATGTAAGTCATTTTTTGCATGTGTTATCAAAATTTTTATGCAGTAAACATATCACTTCTTAATTATTAAATGTTTAATGAATTTACAAAGCCAAAGGTCACATGCCTAGTACACTGGGCAGGTTTCCTATATTCCAATATTATATTTCAAGTTATTTTGAAAAAGGGAGTTTGTTTCACTCATAAGCAGACCTTGAACAATTATACTATAAGAAAGGGATTGGATCGCCGGAGCCCAGTGGGTTGAGGCTGCGGTGGCCGGGAGCAGCCATTGCACTTCAGTCTGGGCGACGGAGTGAAACTCCAACTCAAAAAAAAAAAAAAAGAAAGGGATTGGCAGTAGTGAGAAGCTGTCAGGAGAGGAGGTGTGGGATTGGCAATTGAGGGAAACTGCCAGGGGAGGAGGGGCGCACCTCATCAACAAAGGCACCTCCATAATCAATGTTTGTATACCTAACCCTGAACTGTACGCCACATCTTTAAAATAAAAAAATAATTTTTACAAAAGAACATAAAAGAAAAAGGGAGTTTGTATCATTCAGCAACACCGAAGTGGCCCAACATTCATGGCCAGAGCATACAAAACGTTCCTGCACTTGATATAATAGGGAAACAAGACATACACACACACACACACACAAATGTTAAAATGCCAGACAGTGTGAGTAGCCACTGCCAAAGCATATAAGTGGGAGGTGCTTCACACGTGTCCTGAGAAAGGGCACACTTATTTATGAGCTGTAACCAAGAAAAGGGGATCTTGAACAGCACCTTGAAAGACTCAAACTAAATCCTGAAAAATCAGCCAGGCGTGGTAGAGCTACGTGCGCCTGTAGTTCTAGCTACTTGGAAGGCTGAGGCAGAAGGATCGCCGGAGCGCAGCAGGTTGAGGCTGCGGTGGCCGGGAGCGGCCACTCGGCCACTGCACTCCAGTCTGGGCGACAGGGTGAGACTCCAACTCAAAAAAAAAAAAAAATCCTGAAAAAGCAATTGAGAAAGGAGAGCCTGAGCAGACTGAGATTTGGACAGCAACATGAACATCTGATAATGAAGCAACTAGCCTGGCTCTGCTAGTAAAAGAATCCCGGTGTTTTGTGGCGAACAGTGAAAGGTAAAAATGATTGCGAGGGCAACAAGAGAGTAGATCAGGATCAAAGGAATTTGGGGAAAACTGAGCCAAACATATTTTCAAGGATTTGTTGGCGTTCTCTCCAAGCTCTCAGTTGGCCACTGTGCACCGAGTCCTCACCGAGGGAAAGCAACTGGTGTTATCTGACCAGAGTCCTTTTTCACTGAAGAGATTCGGGCATTAAAAAATGCCTTAGGAACACAGGAGTTTAACAGAAAATGGAGGCAAAACAAGGAGTGGTTTTAATGCTAAGGCCAAACTGGGCAACCTGGCCTTGGTCCTTGGAACAAGACCCGGATTTCCCACAGAACAAAGGCTAACCTGCTCATCTTAAGTTTTTTTTTTTTTGAGTTGGAGTCTCACTCTGTTACCCAGACTGGAGTGCAGTGGCCGCTCCCGGCTACTGCAGGCCGACCTGCTGGGCTCCGGCGATCCTTCCGCCTCCGCCTTCCAAGTAGCTGGAACTACAGGTGTGCGCTACCACGCCCGGCTGATTTGTTGATTTATTGTAGAGATGAGGTCTCGCTGCCCAGGCGGGTCTCGAACCCGCGGGCTCAGGCCATCCACTCACCTCAGCCTCCCAAAGGCGTGGGATTACAGGCTGAGCCACCGAGCCCGGCTTCATCTTAAGTTTTCACACAGTGGAACTCAGAACCAGATACTGCTGTCACTAACATTTCCAGCTCATCCACTTATCTGAATTCCCAGTGAAGGTCAGTCCCACCTCTACGCTTCTGAGAACAACTTTCCAGTCAGCAGCAGACCTTTTAATGAAGTTACTGAAGGGCTTTACTGGAGGACTCCAAGTAGGGCATGATGAAAATAAGTTCTTAAAAAATCGTATGTGGTATTGAGCAGTTTTTGCAATTACATGTGACAAGGCATTTGTTGTAAAACCAACTTGAGGGAGGAAGGAGGAGAGAGGGAGAGGGAGAGGATGAACCAGAAGCATCACATTCAGGAAGGGCAACTTTTGCTTTATGACCCTGTGATATATGCTATGTTGACCTCTGTGTTCTAGACTGTGGTTCAAAAACGTATTTCTTACTTGAATCACAGCTAAAACGTTCAAAAGTCACTGCTCCAGAAGATGGAGGACTTAGGAAAGAGACTGGAGGCTGCTGCATTCACCTAGAAGACCATGGGATAGTGGCAACAGGAAAAAGAAAACGATAAACAGAATAGAGACTTAACCTCTAGCATCTAGAGAAGAGAAACCAACGGGATAAAAGGTGGCTACAACCATAAGCAGGCAAATGGTGAAGTGAGCGGGGGTTGGTTGAGGGGCATGAAAAGGATGCAGCGAGACACACTTGGTTTCCAGAGACAAGAGGACACCCAGATGGAACCACAAAACAAGTTCTCCCTCATCATAACCTCAAAAACAAATCCACAACATTGTTTTAGTTTGGTCCCCTTTAACAATACTCTATTAATTCTCTTTCATTTATACGATGTTTTAAATGTACGCTCTGCCCTCAACCAAGTGGTTATGGCTTTTAAAAGCTCACAATCACACTAAAGAACCAATACCATCAGTTAGTCTTTGGCTATTACATTATTTACCATCCCAAGGGCTTCACTTGATTTAGTATTTGATAGCTAAGTACAGAAGGGTCTGTCATTTGGCTCTGCATGGGTGATTATTTCATCAGCACAGGGATGTACACACTACATGAGCACTACAGCACCAGCACTACTAGGAGAGCATTGTGCCAAACGGTGCCCACAGGCTGCCTCCTAGTCTCTGCCTATCCTGAGTAAAGCTGCACAGTTGGCTCAAGGGCCCTGCTGATCCACTGAGAGGGCACAAGGGGGCCATGAGGAAAATGGCTGAACTCCAACAAATCACTTTACCCAGGACTGACTCCCCAACGTACATCAGAGTAGACATAATTAAGTGAGGCAGAGTGAACTTAAAGGTAAAATGTCATCTTCAACATGCCTTTGATGAAGAGAGTTTTGCTTTCCATAAGCCTTTTTAAGTAGTAAATTACATTAATTACCAACATTTAAAAACATCCAACATTTTAGGGTTCTGAATTCGATTTATTAGACAGCACAGAAATAACAGGTTCAGATTATATTACAAAAAGAGCTCAAACTATTCATAAACAACTAGGTTTGCCACAGGCTTGACAGGGAAATTCAGACTACTACAACAAGGACACAAAAACTCCTGATCCTAAATAAAGTACTAAGGTACAAAGACAAGTTTCTTATAAGACAGAAAATAGAGAAATCCTCATACTAAATAATGTGTCCACAACAACTGTAACACATCCCTTAAGGAATAAAGCATGTATTTGTAGGAAGCAAACAAAGCTTTCCATAGAGAAACCACTTTCACGAGATGATTAGGTGGACCTGCAATGAAGAAAATACATTTCAAAAGATAAGACTCAGACTTTTACCAAGTTTTCACTGAAATAGTTAAAAAATAAAAAAGACCCTTGCTTCTCTGTATCAAAGATTTTTTTTTAAATACACATCATGGATTTTTTAAAAATTCAGAAGAGGTCCAAGTCCTATTCAGAGACATGTATTTGCAAATAATATAAATTAGAATAAAAGATTTGATAACAAAAATACCATTTGGAACTACCTAGAGTAGGCCAAGCTGAGTTTGTGTTCTGCTTTAGCGTATTACACTGAAATGAATCTCATTCTCACTATAATTTTTTTTTAACCTTAATCACCAGCGGCTGGGCAACTGAAATGGACATGAGAACTATATAAATGTCAGAGAAATATGCAAACCTCATTAATGTTTCCAAAAATTCATTTAGAGAGAGAAACAGGTCCAAATAGATGCCTGTCTAAATGTACTGCAATTACGTTACAATTATTTTTCCAAATACACAGATATGCTCTGTCTTTTCTCAGCTCATTACTGACTCAAACAATTTGCCCTTCTGGGATCAATTGGTTGCTAATAAATAATTGTTTACAGTCACAAAATGATATTAGGAGGTTTTCTTATTAGTTTTCCTTCTGCACCCTAATAAGATTGAAAACTAGCTGATTCCCAAGAGTCTAACCTTAACCTCGCTTTGTTTAACAGCCCAGGAAATGATGAACCATCTGCTTCAGAAAATAATGGACGGCCAAGAGGAAATATTGTTTAATTGTAGATTAACCTCCTCATGAGGCAGTCTGAAACAGCTTTAGAATTAGCAACTATAACCAGCAAAAGGCTCAGAGTCTTTTCCTCTACCACGTAAGGTCCAAAAAGAAAGCAAAGGGATGTTTATTACCTATATTTATTTACACACATTTAATTCCACAATGGAAACAAAAATCATCAAGGTCAAAACTGATTCTCAACAGCGCAGACACTGCCCTCCAATTTTGTTTGCCCAAATACCTTTAACACAGCAAACCATCTCATGCACTTAAGTGTTCATTATTTAAAAAAAAAAAAAAAAAAACAATAAAAACCTCATTTCCATTATTTTCAGGTTCTTATAATATTAAAATTAATATTTTCCCTGGTTTCTTTGTTAATAGTAATAATCCACCATTGGGGAGTACGAATTGTTTTATTATCATCAACATGGCACTTAAGTAAATGAAATCTTGTCAAGTACATGGTGACCTACAAGTTCAAAAGAAAAAAGAACAGCATGAGATCAAAATGGCCGACCAGGACAAGAGATACAAAAGTGACAGATTAAATGCAAATATAGCCCTTTATCCAACAGGCTTCACATGCTAAGACTTTTCTAAAGTCAAACCTATAAAAGCATATCTGATAAAGAACATTTACTATTTTGCCCCTCTCAGGGGCTCTATCAATTATCTAGGGTACCATATCCATTTTAATTCAGAAAACTAAACAAGAATGCTGAAAACACTTAGCTATTCCATAAGTATTGACTGAGGACTTCCTCCAAGGGACTAGGGAAGCATAAGGAACAGAGCAAAGATACTTGAGGTAGGTATTTTATGTTTTACCACATGCCTAAGTATCAGTTTTCCCTTAAGGCTGATGGAGATAATAAAGTAAAAAAGCCTTGCCCTGCTGGTAGCAAAAATGTAAATGGTTCTTCTCAATCAACAGTTACAACCAAGAACCAAAGACATCTATGACAATTTCAAAACTAGGGAAATTTGCAATTCCAGGCAAGGCCATATTACTCTGGATTTCCAATAAGACCTGAAGGTCACTCACTTTGTGTAAATATTAAAGAAACAACCTCTGTGGAGAGGAAAGATTTTTGGCAGTTCAAATTCTTAAACATCTTAAATAGAATTTGCTAAAATAAATTATTCTTGAATTCCTCAACTTAATTTTAAAGCAATGAGCTAGTAATAACTCCAGAGATTCAAATAATAGAACCTATTCAAGAAGAATGAGAGTTTGACATTCTTCTCTGCAAAACAACTAGGCACAATTTTATCCATCAGACGTCTATCAACCTACGGATATTGAAAGCTTGGGAGAACATGATAACATCAACTCCAACCCTACAGTCAGCTGTAATATCGAGCAGGCATCAACAATGCTATTCATGAATTTAGAAAAATTAATAAATCCTGGGTTGAATGCAAGAAAAGGCTCAAATACAGGTGAAGCATACTCACTTGGGTTTTGTTTCTGCATCTGTCACTTGGCGAATGAAGATACCATCTTCAGGATGTTCTGTGTCATCCATTTCATACATATATGATGATGCTATTGCAAGCGTAGTCCCATCATTACTGAAAGCAAGTGATGCGATGCTGGTGGGGTACCGATGGAATTGGCACAGTCGCTTTTTGTTAAATGGATCCCAAATATTTACAAATCCATCAGAACCACCTGCAAGTAATTTCAAAATAGTTTAAATGATTCTTAATACCAGATACAAAAATAACCCTTATCTTAATAAGCGGTTAATTTTTAAGGTCATAGAATTCTGTTACATTCCCCCTCGAGAAATATTTTACCATAGTTTCTTACTAAATATCATAAAAACGAGCACAATTTTAAAAAAATTCTGCCTAAGCATAAATGAAGTATTTAATTTTAAAAATATTACTTTAATAATTAGATATAGGTTATCATGACATACTTTACCTGTGGCAAATGTATTGTGGATGTTGTGAAAGGAAATAGCATTGACTGGGTAAATCTGCTCAATATTATTTTCTTTTAGCCTGTGACATTTGAAGGCATACTTCTTCTTCTGTACCTCAGGACTTGGATCCAAGTACTCAACTGCCACTCGGCCTTCAATGGAGCTTAATACATAGCCCTGCCAAAAGGGAATCAGAGAACAAAAATGGAAAAATCCAGTTTCCAAAAACAAAGCGCTTATTCCCAAATTCAACCCATATTAAAAATGATTATTTCAGAAGTGAGAAGTACAGCCAGGTTTTAACAGTCTTTAACCTAAACCAACAAAGTTATGATGATCCTAAAAAGTTAAGGACACTAACACTTGTTTTATAAAAAAACAAGGCTATCATTACTTGCTTTCTTCACTGGACCAGTGTCTTGCACAATAAAATAAAAAATATCTAGTTATTTTGCCAAACCTAAATAAGAATGTTAAAGTCTTTTAATATG
The DNA here is from genome assembly GCA_027257055.1 of Cephalopachus bancanus. Classification (NCBI taxonomy): domain Eukaryota; kingdom Metazoa; phylum Chordata; class Mammalia; order Primates; family Tarsiidae; genus Cephalopachus; species Cephalopachus bancanus. Next base: position 1,656,453 of record JAPVLO010000470.1, on the reverse strand, counting down.
ATATATTTGTTGTCCTGTCCAGAAGGGAACTCAAATCTGTTCCCTCAGTTAAAATATATTCTTCTATGTTCTGGACCTTTCCATCTCTAACTGTAAAAGTTGTGTGTCCTTCATTGAGGGCATCAATAATCCAAATCAACTGGAACAACAGTCTTCTACCTCAATCATTCTGTCTCTTGCATTTACTACAGCAAGTAAGAGCTGCACAAACAAAACAGACTTTCAGGAACGTTCAAAAGTGGTTTAACACTTCAAGCCATATCCCACCTTTCCTCAAAATGCCAATATACCAAACAAAACAAGAATATACCAAATACGAAAACTGTGTTTTATATCTGCTTTAAATCACAGAAGGTAAGAATTATATTCATTTCTGATAACTGTTTATGGAGAAAAATAAATCAGCAAAACCTCGCTCTTAAATTTAAATTATGAAAGAGTCCTACAGAAAATTTTAGAAATGAAGACATTAAAATAATGTTCACAATGCAAGCCTATTTTAATCACATATTTAAATCTCTAAAGTTTCACATAACTGTAATTCCTTATTTTCAATGGAAACTTACAATTTCTTGAAAAAAAAAAAACAAAAAACTGCCATCACCATCAGAGGGACCGCCCTTTCCAGATAGACGACCAAGAGAATAACTGACATAACTGCTTCAAGTTCCACAACCACCAAAGGACAGCCATAAAATTTTTGCGACACCTACTGTTTTTAAGGCCTTTTTCTCTTGCAAAATTCCTACTGCAGCTGACCATACCACCAGCCCCCTTAACTTTAAGGACTCGGGGGAGGAGGGAGCTCACTAATAAACAGGCGAATCTCATTTAATGGTGATGATGGAAGTTGATCCACCCTGTATATCAAGAGTTAGTCATTATATGAAGGGCACTACCTCTCAAAAAAATCAAAGTTCTATTGTCAAACTGGGGAAAAAACTCTTAGTATTAGGATTACAAAAAGGCAAAAGGAGAACAGCGAATTCCACAAAACTAAACTTCCAGATACAAATTTCAATTCACTGTTTTGTAAACTGAAATGTCTGCAAAACTCTGATTATTGTACACCTGTGAAGCATCTGGGATCAGGATCAGTAAGAAATCAAAAGCCCTCTATTAAAACCACTGGGTGTTCCTGGGCAGACTACCTAACCTCTCTGAACATCAAGATCTTCTCTGAAATGGGGTTTACTCATTACCTTCTAACATAAGGCTGTTAAAAAATATTCGGTAAGAACACACCTAACAACAAACCCTAAATCACTGAAAAACAAAAAACAACTTTAACGGCAGTAGCCAAATCATTATTCTAAAAATCATGCTACGTTCAGTTCCAGGAAGGAGGGGAGGACAGATCACTACCTGCTTGTTCGGAAAAGCTCGAATGCAGCGAGTCTGGTACTTCAGGCTGGACTCCCTGCGCTGCTGCACGTAGCCCATGTTCCGCAAGTCCCACACCAACACCCTGCGGCCCGCTGTTCCCACGATCAGTCGGTCTCCGGACACCGAGAGGGTGTACACCTTTAAACAGAGATCGGAACTTGCTGAAAATCACCTACTTACCTGAAATGGCATTCTTTCCCAACACAAAGTCCACCTAACCACAAAACCATAAAAAAAGCTAGCTGATGGAGTTCCCCTTCACAGGTACTAATTTTAGACACTGCAGTTATTCAAACCAAGTAATTCACACAAAATAGCAAGCCCAGGATATTCTTAATACTTCACCAAGTATCATGTAATGCACAATCTAACTCGGTAAAGGCACTTTGAAGGCTTCTTTTTTTTTTTTTTAGCTTAGTTCTTTTCATTACTAAATTAAACAATACCCTCTAGCCCTCTTATTTCACTTACAGACAATATAAAAGTATTAAAAACACAAAAAATGAGACAATAAAGCTACAACATAGTTCAAGATATTTTTCAGTGGACTTCTGGCTTTTCATAAAAAGTCATTTTCAAGGTTATTTTCTATGATCACCTTATGGAAGATTTCATTTTGCAACTCTTTAAATAGGCCTTTCCAGGAACAGTTAGGGAACCACCGTTAATCAGCAGTCTAGTTGCTTTCACTGGCTTATAAACTCAAAATTAAGAAAACAGTGGCCTGGCATATGACAAAGCAAATTCTCATGCCATGACGTCACACTAAACATTGAAGACAAAAGTTCAACTTTAGGGAAAACTTTTAAAAAGCAGTTTATCCCCTATTTTTTTCCTTCGCAATGGCTTTCTTCAATATTAAAATCTCCACAAAAACTCCTTTATAATAAGTTATAGAATTTCCTGCAAGAAAACATTAGTTTATTTACAAATATAATGTTACTTAGAGACAAGAGGTAGCAAAATTAATGAAAAAGGTGGCAAAAAAGTTTTCCTGATCATGTTAAGTCATTTTTAAAAATTCTACATTTAAGATTCATAATATGCACTAATTGGTACTTTCAATTAATAAGAAACCCTCATCTGACCTAAAGTTTTCAAACCTGAAGAACTGCTATAAAAAAATGTAGAGGAGTCTCATGGTATGGTAAGACATCTCTTCAACATTCGGTAATTAAACTACATGGTTAATAATTACTAGCAGTTTAACTAGAGACGTTTAACAATGCAATGTCCCAACAGTGTCTATAATCTGGCCTTAAAATTCAACAATTAATGTGACCAAGGAAAAAACAAGGAATTAAATAATTCAAAACAACAGATTTCACATAAGCAGATTTAAATGAAAAACTATTGTGATTTATTGGTTTATACAAACAAAATGTTTGCAGAAAAAGCAAAATTAATCTAAGATACACGAAGTATCAAACTTAATACAGAATCCAGAAAGAGACCAACTTATAATGGTACAATCAGATTGGGAATTTTATTTTAAATCTTTTCTGTGCAGGTGACACACAAGCTTCTAATAGTACTTTCTATCCCCACCGACCATAAATCAAGTGAAACCACTGTCATGCTACTGACTAGGTATATACATTTATCAAAAAAAGTATTAAAAAAAAAGTGACATAATGAACCTTGCTGAACCAATAAGCAGCTTGATTCAGTGTGGCTGTCCATTATATGATATTCTGTCAGCAATTTATCACAGTTCTTAACATGTAACATACAACCATAAATCAAAACTAGAAACAATGCAATTATTTTATTCTGAACAAAGGTCTTGCCAGGAGTGGATTCGACTGTGATATGACAAAAATAATGGTTCTTTGGATGCACTATTGTATATAATGAAGGCTAACAGGAATTGAATAGCATATTTACACTGAAGAAACAGACTTAAGTGAAGGATACCTTTAAACTGCTAAAACAATCAATCTTTAAAATTAACTACCACCTGATAAAAAGCCTGATGAGGGTAGAGACAGAATGCTCAATTACACGTTCATCAGACAGATCAAAAGGTTAGAAGAATATACAAAGTTTCCATTTTTAAAAGCTTTGCTCAGAGTCTTAAAACACAACTGTCAGCATTAAAAATAAATAAATATACAAACAGTAAAAGCCAAGGAACAATAAATGCTTTTCTCACTAAACTGAAATGATAACCCATTTCACCCTCTTAACAGTCAACTCAAAAGAGACCTCAGGTTACAAATGAAAATGAGTGATGCTCCATCCCATTTTCTGGTTTGGGCACGTCAAATCCAATTTAAGAAAATCGAACACTCTTTGCTAAATGACTTCTCTGAAAAGGCAGTGAGTTGCTTCTCAATCCTGCAATTTAAAGCATTAACAATATACGGAAGCAGGTTCAATTAAGTTATCACTCTCCAGTCTGTGACAGAAACAAGTTAGCCAAAATTCCCAAGTTAATTTTGCTTTGCATTTCTATGTAGTTGGGTTTATAAAACAGACTGTCAACTCTTAAATTCAACAAATTCAGTGAACGTGCATCAAGACAAATCATCCCACGGACCGTAATTCCCGTGAGGAACATATAAAAAGCCTACCTTTTCAGGCTGAGAGAAGGTCCCAGCATTACAAGGAGTTCTGGGATCCCACAATTTAACTGTTTGATCCCAACTTCCAGTAACCATCACATTCACTTCCGGACAGTATTCAACACATCTGATAGGAGCATCATGAGTTCCAACAAGATTTTCTACATGAAAAAGAGAGAGGAAAAAAAAACACCACCTAGCTTTACTACTCTGCTAAACAAAGATTTCTAAAATAAACGATGAAAGGAAACACTCATTCAACCGTAATGAATCTATCTAATCCAATTCCATGGAAATGTCTGCATACAAAAAATTCTCCCTGTAACTTACAGTGAATACACAGTTTCACTCGCTAACATGAGTGAGTCACACATCAAAGGCTGCCTTGAATTTCAGATTACATTAAAACGGTGGTATATCTGTTATTTTCCTCACTTGACTCTAGATTTCTCATTAGGAACATTGTGCAACTCTGTACCTCTGCCTATATCTAGTGCAAGATCTGGTACAAGCTAGGTCCTCAAGAAATACCTGTAGGATGAACAAATAAGTGGAGAATTCTGGTCATCTGGAACTCAACACTGTTCTTGAACATTAAGCCAATGCTTATGGGATTATGAGCGCTAAGCGTGAACGTTTAATATTTCACTTAGTTTTCAGAGTGGATCAAAATGTCAAAATGCATTTTCTTTCTTTTCAATTTCAATCTTCACATTATCTCATTTATTCATTCAACTGACATCTATTATGTGCCACCAGCTACGGATATTACAAGAATCAACAATAGGCCAGGCACGGTGGCTCACACCTGTAATCCCAGTACTTTGGGAGGCCGAGGCAGGAGGATGACTTGAGCCCAGGAGTTCAACACCAGTCTAAGCAACATAGCGAGAACCTGTCTTTACAAAAAAAAAATATATATATTACCTCTGTGTGGTGACATGCACCTGTAGTCCCAGCTACTAGGGAGGCTGAGGCAGAAGAATTGCCTGAGCCTAGTAGGTGGAGGCTGTGGTGATAATGCCACTGCACTCCAGCCTGGGCAATGGAGATTCCAACTCAAAAGAGAGAGAGAGAGAGGAAAAAAAAAAGAACAATATATGGTCTTAACTCTCAAAAAAGTACATTGCCTTTTTAAAATGTGTCACTTAAACAAGAAAGGACTTCATGACGTTTGGCAATAAACATTATAGAAAAAAACATCTAATTCCCTAAATTACAGTCTACAACACGGAAAATCCTTAAGGTCTGCTTTTCAGAGTTTTTGCTCCCTCAACCTGCAAGCTTACTTATTACTCAGGGTAAGCTACTAGCAAATAAAACCAAGCCTCTGCAATTATAAATTATGTGAGAAAGCAGCTTTTATGTAAAAGCCTCTTCTGACTGGGCAAATGTGCCCATCCTCCATCTCTCCCCCCTTGTCCAATTAATCTCCCATCTAGTTATATATATCTCTGTCCCCCACCATTTCCTTCAAGTGTTTTTGTCCAATATTTGCACCAATTCTCAGCTAAAGAGCTCCATGTATTTGGGTTCCATTACACTTCCTCCTCCAGCCCAGTGTCACCATAAACATTTGGGTAAGCCATTTCAGATCTAGGCCTCTAAGAGATACTTAACTAAAAGAGAACATGTCATCCTACATGCCATGGAATAAACCACATATTCTACTGTTAAACAACTATACAGGCAGGACTAACATAGATACGACTGGCTATTTTGTTAAGTTTTTAAAAACCCATTTTCCTTCAGTATTAAACTAAATTAGCCTCTGAAAACAAAACCCTAAAACATCAGCACCTTACTGGAAAATTCTACCAAAAGGTAGACTGCTACATGAGTCAGTCCACTTCTAAGAACAAGATCCAGGATAAATAATTAGTGTCGCCTCATGAAAACACTCAGGATGGTAACCATAGTGGGTTTTACCGCAAAAATACATGCCTACTGTTCTGTGATCAGTAACTTAGTGGTTATCATTTCAACCAAAAAACCCTAAATTAAAGCAACTTGGTAACCAAACAACTCAGAAAATATTCTTCCTAAATAAACATTTACAGCCTAGTACAGTAGCCAAGAAAACAAACTGGTAAAAAATGATACTACCTTGATCGGTGTTCAAATCATGCATTTTCAACTGATGATCTAATCCTCCACTCCAAGCATGCGTTGGATCCTGCAAAATAAAGTTTCAAAACATTTCAAACTTGGAACGTCAATATTTGAAAATTCCTACTTCGACCCCCAACTGTTGCATTCATGCTTAAGATGACGGGCACTGGGCCCGACTATTGATAGCAAACAAAAAAACAGCTCAAAAAAAAGCATGCAAGTGGTCACCAAAGTACTATGTCGGCAAATCAAGGGAAAGTTGCCTTATTCCTATTCAACACACAAGCAGAGAGCACAACAGGCCTTCAAAGCGTTCATTTTCATAAGACAGCCCAACAGTCTCGTCGCAAATTTCAAGTACAATGACGCGTCCACAGCGTTTCCCAAGGTTACTACCCAATCCCTGAACTTGAACGTGGAGACCGAGCTTCCGACCTCTGCCTGTCCCCCCACCCGCAAACGGCCACCGGCTCAGGGCAGGTGTTCCGGGAAAGGCTCTTCGAGAACCGTCCCAATAATTCCACCCCCAGCAGCCTCGACCCAACCCTGGCAAAGAGATGCCACCACCGCGGGAGACCACCACATCGCAGGCGGGCGGGTGCGGGAAGCGAGGACACCTACGTAGAAGGCGCAGTCCAGGACCGCGCCGGTGTGCTGGTACTTGAGCCGCATGGAGTTGGCCGGCACATCGTAGAGGCGCACGGACGTGTCCCAGGAGGAGACCAGCAGGAACTGGGAGGTGTTGGGGCTGAACTTGACCGAGGAGATGCCGTCTTCGGGCGGCTGGTTCAGCTTGAACTCGTTAGAACCCGTCATCTGCAAAACGTGCGCGCCGAGGTCCCAAGGGTCCCGGGGTGGGGCGCGCAGACGGCCCGACGGGGGACCCAGAGGGCGGGGCGTGACGACGTCAGCAAAGCGGCTCCGCGCCTGCGCAGAGCCCGCGTCCGCCGCGGGGAGCACACACGTTTCCCCCCCCCGTCCGTCCCTCGCCGCGCGCGCCCCAAACGGCCCAGCCCACGCCGCCGCCGCCGCACCCCTCACCCTTCACCCCAGCTTGGCCCGCGGCGGAGTTCGAATCCCAGTCCCCGCCCTCCCGCCCCTCCCGGAGTCCGTCGCCCCGGACGCTCCAAGATAAAGGGAAAACAAAAGAAGGGGAACGGCATCCCCTGCACACGGCTCTGCCAACTGTAGGCCCGGGAGTCCCCGGGGAGTCCGCTCCTGCGCCCAGTCGTCTCGCCTCCCTACCTTGGGCTCCGCTCAAGAAGCAACGTCTCGGCCGCGCGCCGCTCCCGCCGCCGCCTCTTGGCTTCCCTCGGAGCACTAGCGGGCTAGACGAAGGAGGCGGAGAGGAAGCTGCAGCGCAGGCGTGCCATTGGCTGATTTCAAACGCCAACGTCTCGCTCTAGGCAGCCGATTGGTCCGCCGGCTGCCCGGCTCGGTCAACCCAGTCATCCAGTTCCGGCTCAAAGGGAAACCGCGGCCTTTCCGATCACGTGGGCTCGTTTTACCGCCGCGCTGCACCCACGCGCCCGCGGAACGAGTGAAACTACAACTCCCGAGGAGCATCGCGCCAAGGTGGCGTTCACGCCCTCTCGCGCCCGTGTGCGGCACTCTGGGAAATGTAGTCTGAGGCTGACTCCCTGTCTTGCCCTCTGAATAGGAGGCGTGAAAGATCCTTGTTTTCGCTCCGCCCTTGGTGCCCTAGCCTCGCAGTTAGTTTCTCAGATGCAAGTATCCCATTTTGGTCAATACTCTTATAGAGCTAAATTACCCCTCCCTTCCCCGGACGTGCATACGCTCGTGAAACTAACCAACAATTGAAGTCAAGAGGGAGACATTTGCTCTAATCAACAGCATTATGTTGCCTTCTTTCTCGTTTTCCTGGATGTTTCCACCTGTAAATCGGGGGTCTCAACATTTCCCATTGTCTCTAGTACTGCTGGTCTCACAGAAATTCATCCTTATTTGTATTATGCTTTGTATCTCCATCCCATCTTTCCAAAAACACTTATTTAGCGTCCACTGTGTGCCTGGCCTGGTGAGAGGCTTTGAGAAGATGCCTTTAATCAGACCAGACCCTGCCTTGGAAGGAATTCCCAGTCCAGAGGGGGAAACATCCTGGAAAGCAATACTCTGCAATGTATTAAAGCACACATCACTTCTTCTTTTAGAGATATGTTTATTGTGGGATCCTAAAATGACAGCTACAAGCCTTTCCCCTTCCACCCTGCCTGCCACTCCCCAGAGCTGCAGGCTCAGTTTGTTTGACTTACTGTTTCTAGAAACCTCCAAAAATGAGGATCAAGAAGTTTGCTTGGGTAATGAGAAATGATCTTATCTCCATGAAAGAAAAGCAACACTCAATCAGTAGAATGAAGTGTCTGCGTTACTCTCGAATGTCAAAGGCTCACTGAAAATTTTCAATTTAGTTCATACTATAACCTTTTAACTGCCTTTTGTAAAAAAAAAAAAAAAATATATATATATATATATATATAGTTTTATTATGTGATTTTTGAAAGAAGTGGGAAGAAATTGTTGGGGTTAAAGTATTTAACTTGGAAGGTACATTAATAAGAGATGATCTTTACACATCTTGAATCAGACATGCCCCTTTTTATGATTCCTGATACAATAAGCACACATACAACACAATCCTTCTGCCTATTGCATTCATATTACTTCTATAAGATTCTTGCCTTCCTTCCTCACCAGTCTTCATGCTTGATTCTCTATCTCTTCTAACGAGTTAATGGCCAAGTTCAAAATTTTAAAATGCAGCTCCTTACTTCCATTCTAACTTTAGCTAAATAATTTTATCTCCTGACTTATTTGGTTCCTTCTTCCAGTTGTTTATTTAATTCTATTATTGTTCCAAGATTCTGAGCATGAATTATCCACTAATAAAATCTAAGTGTATTTCATTATCCAGTGTGTGTATGATTCAGGTCCCTCTGGGCATGCAGTTGCAGCCCGACTCGATTTGAGTTTTAAAAAACGTCAATCTTTTAAATTCAGTTTAGAGCCTGAAAGGAGGCTGATTATTTTGCTTATTATTCAAATGAATTGATAGCCTTGAGATAGGAAATCTGGCAACAATGAAGTCTTGAACATTTTAAATCCAAATGCAAAGTTGTGTGTGTGTGTGTGTGTGTGTGTGTGTGTGTGTGTGTGTTGTGTGTGTGTGTGTGTGTTTGTGTGTGTGTGTGTGTTTCTGTGATACTTCACCTGTAAGAGAGAGGAATTCCTAGAAACTAATTACACAGTTGGATCACAGTTGACTGCCAATTTCTGGATTAGTAAAAAAAAGTGAAACAGACACATTATGACAAACAGGAAAAGGATAATTCCCTACAATTTTAAGGGCAAAATCACTCTGCCATTAAGTGCTTACACTTCCTATAAGGGAAGTAAGCCTAAGAAGGATATAGTGGCCCAATATTGTTAAAACCATCATCACGCAAAGACCATAATCTACTGAAATGCAAATAGAAATGATATGGATACAATACTCCAATACAAGCAGTTTGGTTGTTTCTTCTAGGAATATTCAAAATAGCAACGTTAGAGGAAAAGAATTTAAAGAGGATTATCTGGAGCCAGAACACTTCTCTGAAATAATGTGTATACAATAAATAAATCAGAAGAAAACGGACCCAGCGTCATCGGTTTGCTCTCGCTACCCAATATTTAGCAGTTTCTCAGCAAGTACAAAGACCCAATACATATTTATAGACGTGAACTGAATTGAAATGAAATTAATGCAATTGAACTAGCCTAGTATTTGGCAGATGTGTTCTTGGACGACATCCTTCTGACGTCACCTCGGAATAGACTCATTTTTTATGAAATCTAACGTGAGAAAGAAACGTGATCCCCAAATGGACAATATTAAATCAAATCTTTTGGGCCAGACATTTTAACAGAATAAGGGTCACAGCCGATTATACAGATTTTTCTGTATATTTCCACAAAATGCAGATAATTTCGACGCCTCTGGGCTCAAGGAGACAAGTCTCACACACAAGTATGTTTTCCTTCTAGCGGATAAGATCGGGTCTCCGCGCTGTGAACTCCGGGTCTCTTGGCTCTGCAGAGCCCAGGGCTGGAGACGTAAGGACCCGGGAGCGCACCCCACGTGGAGCTGAACCACCGTCCATGCCTGTGCTCAGGCTTGCTTTCCCGATGTTTTACATGGAACAGGTGGCTGCGATCTAACTGGAGCGAGAGTGCCAATGTGCATGATCCTCGAGCGGCCATTCTCGGGGTGCAGCGCCCTCCCGGACGCGGCGCGGCGGCAGGTGTCCGGGCGCGGGAGCCCGCGGGCTCCCCCGTGATCCAGCCACACGCACGATGCAAACTCATCACGAGAGCGTGGGGACGCGCGCCTTGGCCTTCCGCGCCTTCTGCGCCCGGCCTCGGGCCTCGGATCCCCGCTGGGCCGAAGGGCGACCTTTCCGCGCCCGGTTCCCTCTCCGCGCGGCACGTGCAACTGGGCCACCCGCCGGGAACCGGGCGCGGCGGCAAGTCGGCCGCGCCGGGCTCAGGACGCGCAGAGCGGACGCTCTACCGGGTCCAGGCAGCGTGGCTGTCGGCCCTGCGCTCTCGGCGGGGAGGCGCGCCGCACAGGTTGGCCCTGCTGTGGCCGAGCTGAAGGCGATCGCGGTGCGAGGAAGAGGCGGCTCGGGGCCCCGGCGCGGCTCGTTCCGGGAAGGCGATCGCCTCCTCGCCTTTGTCTTTCCCGGTGCGGGTTCCGGAGCTGAATGCCAGCCGAGGTGCGCCCCGGCCGGCGCGAGGATGACCGGCACCGCGAAGAGCAGGCGGGGAGCCAGGCAGCTCCGGCCACGTGCAGTCTGGGCGGTGCCAAGGTCCCGACCTTTAACCCCTGACCCGGCCCCACCCTCCACGTGGTGCGAGCCGGACGCACGCTAGCCAGCCACCGAAAAGCCTGAAAACCTTCCGCGCGTTATCACGCAGGGCAATCAGTCCCACCAAAGTTAGCAACGATGTTTAAAATGTTTTATTTTTTTTTCTTTAAAAATATTTACAGATCTGAACTCCCCCCCCACCCCACCGCTTTCGCCCCCGCCCATCCTCGGGATGAGGGAACGAAAGGAAAGGAGGCGATTAGGTAATTGTCCAAAGCCCCTGAGGGCCTGGTTTGGCCGAGCTTGTGTGCATGTACATATATACAGGTGTATATATGGAGGGAGAGGAGTATGCCTGGTTTCGTAGGTGTTTTTCTGATTTTTTTTTTCCTACCAACCAAAGCCGATCTGGCCAAAACTCCCTTTCTCGCCACCACCCGAGAACATCCCTCTCTGAACGGTATTGGTTCGATTTGGGTAGAAAGCAGGCCATCTGGCTTGAGCGATGCCGATAAATACCCGAAACAATCGAAACAAAGAGTAGGGCAGAGGCCATAAATAAGAGATAATGAATACACATGGTGTATTTCTTAATAATTCTGGAGACGCGCCGCCTTGTTCCGGAGCCCGGCGAAGGCCACAGCCGGCACCAGGCCCTGCGCGCGGCTGGAGGCGGCCGGGGAGCCGGCGGGCGGGTCAGTAGTCGAGCTTGTTGTAGAGGTTATAGAGAGGTAAGGCCGAGAGGTTGCTGCCCGGGTAGTAGAGCGGCGCGGGAAAGGCGAGGGAGCGCGGCACCGGCACGCGCAGCAGCGAGCTGTCCCGGAACACCAGCGGCATGCCCACCAGAGTCTGCGCCGACGCGTGCGCCATGTTGGCCGCCTCCAGCTCCGCGGAGAGCTGCCGCTTCCACTTGTTGCGGCGGTTCTGGAACCAAGTCTTGACCTGGGTCTCGGTGAGCTGCAGGCTGGAGGCGAGGCAGGCGCGCTCCGAGCTGCTCAGGTAGCGCTTCATGTCGAAGGTGGACTCGAGCTGGTACACCTGGCTGCGCGAGAACACGGTGCGCGTCTTCTTCTTGGCCGCGCCTGCCTGACGCTCGGCGCCGCCGTCCCGTGGCCGCTCTGACCCCGGCGAGGGCGAGCCCGCGGGCAGGAGCCTCTCTTTCTCTTCCTTAAAGTCCGGGTGCGAAGGAGGAAGGAAAGGCGTGCGCTCCGAGCCCGCCGGACCCGCGCCTCCGCTGCCCTTGGGGGTACCTGAGGAACGAGAACCGACAGAAAGACCTTGGAGTTGGGGAGCCTCGGCGACTCCCAGCCCTCCCCGGGGCGGGAGGGGGTCGTCGGCTGATGCTTGCAGCCTTGGCCCCAATTTACCAACCCCCTCCTTGGCTCCCTCTCCCTGGCCCCCAAAGCAAGCACCTTGGCCTTTAAAGAGCAACAGGCGAGGGACCTGCCACTCCAAGTCTGGGGTCTCTGTGCTTCCACCTTTATGAAAGGACAAGTGGCAACGGGGAGGGGGGTAGCTTGGAGGGAAAAACATTAAGCATCGTTTTAAAAGGCGATTTTGCCTTCTAATAACCGAGCTGGAAGAGTTCCCCCAGCTTTATAGGGTGGCATCATTAAATCGTTAGTTTGGAAATCACAAGCGGGGCACCCCTTCGTCAGATGTTGTAAAGAGGAACCATCGCCGAAACGCACCATTGTCAATCATCTTGGAGTGCTAATCATTCCGAAGAGGAGAGACGGGGGGGGGGGGGGGGGAAGACGCAGAAGGAGAATGCGGTAGAGACAGGCCGCCCAGACCCGACTTGCAGACCTCGTGTCGGGAGAGAAAGTATCCCATGTGCAAAGGGGTTGAGGACAGCCGTGTACACCGCCGGCCGAGTGCCCCTACCGCCACGGTCCACTCTCTCTCCAACCCATCCTTCCCCAGGACGCCCGAGCCGCACGGGTTTGTGTTCCCCGCCCCCTCCCCTCGGCCCCGAATCCCCCGGCAGCCCGCTGGGCCGGAGGGCCCCCGGCGCGGGAGTCTTGGCGGGGCGCTCAGCCTCCCCCGCTCGCGCTCGCTCGCTCCCAGACCGGCGACGTACGATCCTTACCCAGGCAAGGAAAAGGGATGGGAGGGTGGTGCTTGGAGCCCGGCTCCTTAGGGCCGTGCGGGTCTGGGCAGAAGCAGGCGGGCGCCTTCCAGCCGTCGTCCGGCTCCTCCTCCTCCGAGGACACGGACAGGCTGCGCTTCCTGGCCGGCCAGCCAGCGGGCTCTCGCGGCGCCTCCGAGGGGCCCCCGCCCAGGATGGACTGGATGGTGAAGCTGGAGACGCCACCGGCCGCCGGACACCCCTTGCCCGCGTCTTCCTTGCTACCCATCCTGGGTTCATAAGAAATCGGAGGAAACCAAGAACTCCCTTTAGAGACGATCTGGGTGGAAGGTGGCGCGGGCAGCCAGGCAGGCAGGGGGAGGGGCGGGGAGGGGATCTGGGGGGAGGGGGCGGCGAGGCGTCCCTTCTGCGCGAGGGCCACGCAGGCACCGGACCGCTGCGCGGGGGCTCCTGCCCGCCCGGATCTGGGTGCGCCCGCCCAGCCCGGTGCGAATGCCCCTGCCTCGGCCGCCGGCTCTCCCGGTCTCGGGCGGCGCGGAGGCGGCGCGGCCTCATTTGCATAGAGGTTACCCGAACGCGGCCAATCGCAGCGCGGTGGAGCGGCCCCGGAAAATTTCAAAAAGCCCTGGCCCAACACGCAGCGCCCGTGCGCCCCCCGGGCCTGGCGGGCACCATCTGGGCCCAACCCGGGGCAACCAGGGCCATAAGTAGCGTCGATTCCAGCCCGGGTTCGTGGCCTCTGCGGCGCTAGGACCCCTCTAACCCGGGCCCTCCCTGGAGACAGGGGCCACGCGTGGCCCCGAGCCGAAGTGGCCCGACGCCTCCGCGGGCGATGGGTCCTTGCACCTCGGAGGGGCTCCTGCAGGCTGCTCCACGATCTTCTCCCAGCCGTCCACCCCTTGGAGCCCGGACGGACAGGCAGAGCGGCCACTCCTGGGACCGCAGCCCCCGCGTGGGGGTGAGGTGGGTTACAGGCATGCGTGTCCAGACTGACGCGCTTCCTCCAGCATGGCTGGGCGCCCTGGCAGCAGACAACTTCTGTCCTTCCCCGCCTGCAGACTTCATCCCTGTCATAGGCACCTCGGGCCTTTGGAGAAGGAAGGAGGGAGCCCTAGCTCTCTAGTCTAGAGATCCCGGTTCAAATCCCAGCACCACTGTGTTCACGCCGCGTGAACCTGGACAGATCTGATCTCATTCAAAGCCTCATAGGCGAAAAGAACTTCTCAGATTGCTCAGGTAGGGATGGAAAAGCCCCCGAAGGCCTAGAAGCTCTAGGAGCGCATAGTCAGTACTCAAATCTCTGGTGAATAGGCCGCAGCCCGGTCGTGCCGTAAGTGAATCTGTTTTTTGTTTTTCTGGTAAATACAGGAGACCTCGGAATTACAAATAGACGCTTTGCTCAGGAAGGAGAAGGGAAGGAGGTGGTAACATGGACGCGGGTTTTTTTAATTGGGTATTGTGTATTCAAATCTCAGCTGGGTGACTTTGGCCAGGATGCTTAGAAATTGAGCCTCTGTGTCTTCACTCCCAACTAGGGGAAGCAGTGATTGTGGTTCCCTCTCAGGCTCTAAGCCCCGCCCCCCTCCCCCCTTCTGAACCCTGGCTCTTGCCCCTTTAATTCCCATGTCCGCTGTTACCTGATCCAGAATCAGCCTGGCACAGCCAAAGCGGTTTGGGACCACACCCGTCTGTCCAAGTTTCAGGCAGACAGAGGTGAGACAAGGCCCAAAGAACTCCAGCAATCCCAGCCCCTCGGGCTGCAGCCTCCGAGACCTCTCGGACAAGAGATCCTGGAGGCCTTCTCTCGGGGGGGGGGGGGGGCCCAAGTGCAGCCAGAGTGAGAGGAGACTCTGGAAGCAGTCCCCACAAATGTCCAGACTCTGCACCATGACGGTGCAGTTCCTGGCCCGCGCCGCGCCCGGGTTATTAAGTAAAGCGCTTATAATATCATTAGCCGCAGTGAGTTACCGACGGCGGCCCTGCCCGTGGCAGAACTCTCCCTACTTAACTCCTCGAAGGGCTCGTTAATGGGCTAATTGATTAGGAGTCGGCAGCGCAGCCGGGGCAGGGGCAGGCAAGGGGGCGGGGGCCAGGGGCTGTGCGCCTCGGCCCGGGAGGCTGGCGAGGGGCAGGTGCCGGCCTCCGTCACCGCATTAACCTCTTCAGGGCTCGGCAGCAGGGTCGAGACACATTACAAATGGTCAGCTTTAATCATGGTGTCAGCTCATTAACCCGGAAGGACCTGGCGCTGAAATACAATTTGCGCGTCCTCCTCTGCGCGGCGGCGCAGCGCCGGGGCCACATCGCAGCCGGCCCCGAGCGCTCCCGCAGGGGGCTAGAGGGGAGATTTGGAGAAAGACGGTTCCCGAATCTTACTAACCTGCACCCTTTCGCAGACACCTAAGCTGGGCGCTGTCTCTAGGGCCAGGGCCAGGGGAATTGGCCGGCCAACTCGGGGAGCAGTGCCAGCCACCCCGCTGGGGAGGAAAGCCCGGGGACAGGTGTCCGGTGGAGTTGGTTGAACCTTTCTAAACTAGTAAATACTTTGTACAGAAACATGCTAGGAGCGCCCCATCTTTCTTCACTTTCGTCGTCACAGCAAACGTGACCCAGATCTTTTTTTCCCAATGTACAGGTGAGGAAACTGAAGCTGGGGGTGGGGATGGGGAGTGACTAGCCTAGGCAGAGAACGCAAGATTGAAGCTCGAACTTGTTCCACCGCCAATATCAGGCACTTGGGAGGAAGGCGAGAGGAGGAGCAGGCACTGGCATTGAACTTGGAGTAGGGTTTGGAGGAAGACTAGGATGCCAGCCCACTCCGCTACCTTGGGTTGACTGGGGAAGTCATACAGGTGGGCGGGAGCCCTTGCAGTTGACCTCTGTCAGGGCAGAGACCATTTAAGAGGGGCCTTCAAGAAGCAGCTCCCAGGAGCAGGGAGAGACTGGGGAACCGACCTTGGCAGCCTGGCTTGAGGACTCTAACCCAGGACATTGAGAAGGCTTGAGACCTCACCTCTTCTCCCGGAAGGGCTAGTTTAGGAAGTCGAAAGGATCCATCTGGCCTTGTATTCCACCTGCCCGTCCCCCTAATCGAGTCCGAGATACACGGAGGCACTTCCTCTGCTCCCACTCCCTCACATCTTCAGATGTGCAGTACAATAAGACACATGCCGTACTTCCATAAACGCTTACCCACATGCACATTCAGTCAGCAAATGTTCACTGAGCTCCTACTTGTGTGTACATCTCTCTCTCTCTCTCTCTCTCTCTCTCTCTCTCTCTCTCTCTCTCCTCCTCTCTCTCCACTCTCTCGCGTTGGGCCCTGGGCAGGAAGACTCCTGTCGGAGACCCAGCAGACGCCCTCTCCTGGGCCCAGTGCAACTGCGAAATTCGCTCCCAGGAACCATTACCCACACTCGTCTTTCTCTCGTCCCTAACTCCTTTAACTCAGTACTATACGCACACGGTGCCCCACGCCCAGTCTTGGGGTAGCTCCGCCCCTCCCTGCTCCACTCAGCTGAAGGGCACCTGGACACCTTGGAGGACGCCCCTTGGCGTCTCTGGGATCAGTCCCTCTCCTTTTCTCCTAGGAATCAAGCATAACCGGGTTCCAAGGAATGATAAACTTTCCAAGACTGAAAGAACGCTTAAAGTTTAGGTCCTGAGATTATGCCACTGCTCAATATTAAAGCGGCCCAGAGCAAACTTGCCGAGGAGCCTAATAAAAATTGATCCTCTCTGCTCTGCAGCAGTTGGGAAATAGGCTGGCTGAGCCCGGTAATAGTGGAAGAAGGCTCCCTCCAAAATGACAGATGAAGTCATAAACAAGTTTGATCTTGGAATCAAGCTTCGATAAATATTAAACACAGTCGGCTCCCCCGCCCCCACGCGAGTGGATTATGATATATGGCGCGTCCAAACTTTAAAATAAGGAAATACCAGAGAAAATGATCTCAATAAATTTTCTAAGTATAAACGTTGATTATGTTTCGATTTTCATTCAAGGGCCTCTGCTGTTCGTTCTTTGGTGCAAATGACATCTCACAATAGGCTTTTGGGGAAAAGGGCTCCCTCTTTGAAAAAGAGAGCCCCAGAGGTGTACAATTTATGTAATCTGCGACTGGAAAATGAATTGTGTAATTTATTGGAAAACAGAAAGTCGTGAAGATTGGATCAGCATAGCCGAGTCCGACACCCCCCCTCCCACATCCATCAAGTTCCAATTAACAGCCTAACCAGAGAGCTTTAATGGGTTTCCAATCTAGTGGCCTGATAGACTCATCAATTCCTCTGGGAGAAATTAAGAAAATCGACCGCCCCTTGGCGACGCAGTGTCATTTCTTTCTGCAACTATATGTCAAATTAAAAACACAATTAAAATTTAAACTGTTTCAATCAAAGGGTGCCCTGCAACCTATGTTTCACTTAATAGAACTTTGATGAAAATCTGATGCGTGCACTCCATCACCAAGGGGGGAGAGGGTGGCCAAGGAGCTCAGGAGAGAAGGGGATTCTTTATATTTCTTTAAGACATTGGCACTTGGGTGAGCCACACCAGGTGACTCCACCTCGCTGCTCCAGCCTCAGTGATGGGCGCAGTGTGCTCTCTCGCTGGCTCTACCCTCCCCGCCGGGATCCCTTTGCATCCACTGCAACCGGAAGGGATCCTGCTGGAACCCCAGCGACCCAGATTTGGGTCAGAGTGGCCCTGGGGACTCATCGCCTGGAGCGGCAGCCAAGGAAGGAATTCGGGAGAGTACAACCAGTGTGCATCTCCAGGGGGTCTCCGGGGGAACACGCTGCAGTCTCCAGCCATCCCTCCCCTCGGGCCTTGGGAACTGTCCCGGCGCTCGAATGGTGCTCCCACGGGGTCCTGGAGATGGAAGGGTGGGGGGAATCCCAGGCCCTAGTGAAGACTACGGTTGTGTTGCGTCCAGGACCCAATCCCCCACCACGGCCGCTGCTCCCCACTCCATACGATTTCCGGGTCCTCCGCAAAGGGGACATGCCGGAGACAGGTGCAGTCCAAATCTCAACCCAAGATCCCGGCGGAAGGCGCCAGGGTGTGCTCAAAAGTACACCTGGCCTAGATATCCCCTCGGCTCTTTCCTGTCTTCCACCACCCTTCTTCCCAACTGTGTGCAGGTCTAAAGGTCAACATCGTCAGCCCCCGCACTCCGAGTCGTGCGCGCACTTGCGCGCACGCTTCCAGACGCGAACGCCCAGGCGCCAGGGATCGCTCACAACCAGAGGCTGGGGAGGGCCTGCGGGCCAGGCGGGGTGGCGAGCGGCGAGTGGGCGGGAGCCGAGAGGAGGAGCTGCAGACCGCTCCCGCGGGGCCACGTGTAAGTGTCGGGCCGGTGTTGTCCCCTGGGTCTGCCTGACGGCGCTTTGGACCCCAAGCGGGAATGTCTAGGGGGCTCTTGGTTCTTGCACTCTGACCTCGTTGCGCGTGGCCCAGTAGAGGAGTCTTTTCCGAGCCTCTTTGAGGCGTCGACGCTTGGACCGCTAAGGGGAAGAGGCCCCCGGAAGCTGGGTCACTGGGGCGACTCGAGGAAGTGGGGAGAAACGAGAGCTTGGAGGCGGGCAAGGCCGCGCCCAGCAAAAGCTCGGACACCACCACGGGGGCTCTCGGGGAGGAGTTCAGAGGCAGAAGCGAGAGCCGGTGGCCTGGCCCGGGCAGCCGAACAAGGGAGTCCTCGCTAAAGCGCTTGAAGGCTGCAGGCTGCGCAGCCCCCGCGTGTCCCCACGGCTCCGGCCCTCACCCCCATCTCCCAGGCCCCAGCTGGCCGAGGGTGCAGCCACAGAAGAGAAAGCAAATCCCCACCGATCTTTTCGCCTCCTTCTCCTCCCAGCTCTACCTCCAGCCTCTCGGGCAAGAAGAGGCGTGCGCTCTCGGGTTCACACGGCGTGGCCTCTGGCTCTGGCGCGCCGGGGGCCAGTGGAGGGGGCGTCCCGGCTCAGAATGAGCGCCCAGGGGAGGTGGGGGGGTCAGTTTATATCTGTCTTGCTGTTGTTTGATGTACATACACCCGGTCTATTTACTACCAAATAAAAGAAATACATCTGTGTTGCCAACAGAAACAGTTCCCGCGCTGGTTCTGCGGTCTCCCAGAACCCGGAGGCGCTCCGCGGCGCTCAGGTCCGAAGAGCCCGGTACCGAGGGGACCCGGCTCCGAGGAAGGTCCCGGCCCATAAAGCATGAGGAGATGCTGGGAGGGGGCGGGCAGCGGCGGGCTCCGCTGGTTTCGCCTCGATGGCTTGTGAGGAGGGAACGCGAGGCATCCCTGCCCGGGAGATGCTTAGACTTCCTGCAGCAGAAGTGGGAACGTCACCTCGCTCCATATGCAGTCCTCCTAGGAATCTTCCCAGCTTGCCTTAGCTTGGGGCCATCGGAGAAAACCAGCTGCCCAGGGTCACCTATCAAAGTGTGCAATGATTATGTCTGTGCCTTGGCAATAGTGGACATGCCAAACACATCTGGGAGTGGGCATACTAGGAGCCCGTGGGTAGGATGCGGTTAAGTCCAAAAGCGCGCCTATGTGTGTGGTGAATGTCTATGTCAAGTGTAGTGTATCTTGTGTATTTGCATGTGTGTCTGTTCGGGTGATGCAGAAAGGATTCAGCCTGAAAGCTGAAGACACTTGCACTGACTTGAAGACTAATTGGGGGTGGAGATGGGGAAGCATCTGAAGTTAAGGTAAGCGGAGAGGAGACTGGATGGCACAATCTAACGGAGGGGTGAAAGGATAAAATGAGGAGTGTTGGTTCAGTGTCCTGGGACAGAGGACATGGGATGCCCTGGCTTCCCCTAGAGAATGTCCAGGAGGAATTTTGTGTAGGTACCTTCACTCCTCTCCCCCCAAAGGCCCCTTTTGGCGAGTGGTTCCAGTAGTAGCTCCCGACAATCTTTACAGAGGCAGCTGCGATGGGCGGTGGATTCTGGGTGAGGGAAGAAGACAGCCAACTCTGGAGATATGAGAGTCCCCGTAGGTGCTTTCGTGGCCTATCCTGACGGGAGGCCTCAGAAAGACTTGCAGTGGAGCGTGAGATACTTTCCCAGAGAGTGGAGAGCGGCTGTGCTTTGCGTCCTTGCAACCTGGCTCAACTCCTTCTCCTGCACTGGGAGAAACACCACGAGCCCCCCGAAAGGAGGGAGACGGACATTTCCCACCTTGGCCGGCTTCTAGGCTCTGGCAGTCAACGGTTCCCAGCCAAGTCAGTCCCTCCCCTCCCCCAGGGTGCACATCATGGCTCCGGGGAGGGACGTGCAGGCCAGGGCAGCAGGACTCCCCAATGGAAGGGCAAGGGAGGCCACGGGGAGCAGAAGACAGAATAAACTGTGCTTGTGGAGAACCAGTTATTTCTCGACTTTGTAAAGACCGGGTCAGTCAAGAACCGTTTTTTAGAATCCAACCACAAATAAAGAAGTATTTTCTTGGCGTCTGATAACATCGTGTTCTGGCTGTAAAATCTAAGAACGTGTTTGCTATTGCAACATTATTTTTAATGAGCTGTTATTGGCTTGTCCCGCGGTTAGTATTGCCAACAGTAAAAGGCATCACTGTGTTTGTAGGTGACACAAGGAACAACATATTGTGACCCAGAATTTCTGTTTATTTTTCATTTATGACACATGCCCTCGTTTTTATTCCAAACCAGAGGGAAATAAAGGGAGCTATATCTTCACTGGGGTCCAGGCTAAAAATTTGCCATAAATACGCATGCCAATTTATTTGGGGGGCAGTTTTCCATGAACAGGAAACGATACTGGACGTTTCGGCCACGGTAGAATCAATTGTGTCGATTGAATTTGAGCAGCCGAGCAACGCACTGGAGAGGTCGGGAGCGCGTGCAGGCGCTCCCCAGCGGTCGCGTTCTGTGGCTCGCTCTCCAGAATCTTGTCAGCATCTTCCCCTTTTCGCCTCCCCAGCTTCCAACGAGCCCTGCCAGGAGTTTGCGTGAGGACCCCCAGAGCTCAAAGGCAGACCAGCCGGCTGGCGAGGGACACCCAGGCACCGGCTTCTGTCCCGCAGACCCGCCCTTCGCACGGCCCTGGCGCGCGGTGCCTCCGCAGGCTGCCGGCCGAGAGCGCGGGGGCCCAGCGCCCGGGGCGCAGGGAGGGCTGCGCTTCCCGGAGTCGCGGCCAGAACGGGGACCCACCATCCAGAGACGCCCCCCGCGAGGTGTTGGGCCAGCGGATAGAGAAGACCCTGGCAGGACGGGGGCGAGGTCCTTTCTGTGGCCGCCGCCGCAGCCGGGTGACACGTCGGGACAGCGGCCACGCCGAAGCCGCCCCGGGAGCTGCAGCCCCGCGAGCCCTGCGGAGGCCTCCCTCCCCGGGAAGTGCGAGCTGCGCTCCCGCGAGCTGCTTGGCCTCCCCGGGGCCCCCTCTCCCGGTCCAGCCTCTCCCACCCGGACTTGACGATCGGCCCCCCGCCGCCGCCGAACTCTGAACGCATTCCCTGGGTCCCTCCACCACCACCGGGGCACCGCAGCCCACCACGGTCCTAACCGGTTGGCGACTGCTCAGAGATGCCCTGTCCAGAAGCTCTCGGCTCTCGAATGACCCGTGGAACGGAATGCGAGGCTGCAGCCCGGCGCTCAGAAATACCAGCTGTCCGGTATTTCGCCTCTCGAGGCTGTCGCTTTGCTCCATGTCGCACACCACATAAGCCTAGGTCCTTGCCCCTTCCGCCCCACATTCTTCCCTGCTCTCTGGGCGTTTCAAGCCACGGAAGACCCTGGAGAGGGAGCGCCCCTGGTCGTGAACAAAGCCGCTTCTGTCTCCGCCACCTCCTGGATTATAGGGACGTGCGTCCAGGTCGGACTTTGCGAGCGAGACAGAAGAGTTTTGGAGACACCTGCTCGGGTCGGGGAAAAGTCGTCCCAAGTTACACACTCTGGCAACACGAAAGGCTTCGCTTTTCTTTTTAATTAATTCAATTTCACGACAACAGTAAATGTAACAATATTTTGTGGGCTTCCCCCACCCCCCTTTTCTTAAAAAGGGACTGAACCCGGGCAGAGGTGAGGGAGACGAGGGGAAACAAACTACCGCAGAACAACAGGTGTAGCCGGCAGAAAGAAAACAGATTTGGTGACAGAGCCGGGGCCCTGCCGGGTTGAGGGTGAACTTTACAAGAAACCTGTACATTTATCAAATAAGTTAAAATTATCCTAAATTGATTGTCCTTCACTTAAAGCGCTCCAGTATGCCTAACTCACTCCTTCGAGCATCGCTGCCTGTGCTTGTCCCCTTCCTCCTCCCCTTGCCCTGCCTAATATTGTTTTTCTTTTGAAACGAATGACCATGGTCATACAGTGAAAAGGCCTGTTTTCCTCGGTGGAGGAGGAAACAGCGCTCTCAGAAAATCGTGTACAATATTGCACAGGTCAAAATACAAGTTGCTGCAGAACAAAAAGGTAAGGGGAGAGGACAAACGATACTGTTTTCCAAAAATACTGAAACCACTCTCTCAAAACAGAGGACAAAGTAATAGCAGTAACAGTAATAATAATTTACTAAGTGAAATGCCCCAAGTAAATGCTACTAATAAATAAGACCACTTAAACCAGGTCGGAAAGTGGAGCTGTTGCAACAGCTAGAGTTTCGATTGCTTGGCTGTCTTGTCGGTTCCCTTTAAACACTGAAATTAGCGGATTCTTGGGCCACAAAGTGAGACAGACGAGGAGGTTAATTGCGACAGACCTCCCCCGGAGAGAAAAGCGGCCCGAGTTGGGATTCGTGAGACTGCTGCTCAGATTCTGAAAATTAAGGAGGAAAACCGATTGAGGCTAGGAGGCAGAACCACACCCAGAAATCCAGAAATCAAGGGACCACCATGTGAATTCTCTCTCTCTCCGGATTCTGAAGACAGTTCTGTCGAAAATGACAAACGAGAGGGATTCGCGTCTCGCGCTTGTTTCCCTTGGCCCACAGTAAAACCAAAAGAGCCCCAGCGCGACGCGCATTTGGAGAGAGGGCGGCACGTTTTACGAAACGAACTTTCGGCAGAATCATCTGACCCGAGAACGCCGTCTTTTTTCCTGCTTTCTCTAAACTTAAGCCGAAAACCAAACGGGGGGAAGCGCCTCAAATCCACTGGGGACGAATTGCACGAAAATGCGCGGCCGATACTTACAAAACGCTCCCGACGGGGGAGGCACGGCCGGGCGGCGCGCCAGAGCCCCGGGCCCCGAAGGCCGCCGGCCGTCGCGGCGCCCTCGGCCCCGGCCGGGCTGCTCCGGGGTCCGCAAGGGGCGGGCGGCCGGGCGGGCGCTCCCTCGCCCACCCCCCGGCCTCAGACCGGCCTCAGCAGCGGCACGGACGAGACCACCGGGTGCGAGTAGTAGACGGGGTGCGGGAAGGTGAGCAGGGGCTGGCTGACCGGCACCGGGGCCGCCGCGGCCGCGGCCGCCGCGCCCTCGGCCGCCGAGTTCTCGTGGTACAGGATGGGCACCCGCACGATGCGCTGCGCCGCGGCGTGGCTCAGGTTGGCGGCCTCCAGCTCCGCCGCCAGCTGCCGCTTCCACTTGTTGCGGCGGTTCTGGAACCAGATCTTGACCTGCGTCTCGGTGAGGTGCAGGGACGCGGCCAGGCCCGCGCGCTCCGAGCTGCTCAGGTAGCGCTTCATGTCGAAGGTGGACTCGAGCTGGAAGACCTGGCTGCGCGAGAACACGGTGCGCGTCTTCTTCTTGCGGCACGCGGGTTTCTTCTCCGGACTCTCGGCGCCCTTCTTCCAGTCCTCCGCGCCCGGCGCCGCCGCCGCCGCCCCTGCGCCCGTCCCGGCCGCGCCCGGCGCCGCCTCGCCCTCCTTCTTGCCTTCCTCGGAGTCGCTCTCCTCCAGAATGATCTCGTCCGGGCTCTTGGAGTCCAGCTCCTTGGGGTCGGGGTCGGCCTTGAGCAGCGGCTCGGGGGAGTCGCGGTCGGTGCCCGAGGCGGGGGAGGAGTCGCGCAGGAGGGCTTTCTCCGAGGCTGGGGAGACACAGACAGACGGACGCGCGCACACACGCCCGCGACGCCGCCCTGAGCGAGGCCCGGCGCCCGGGGGCGGCAGGCTCCGCCCGCGCTGGCCTCCAGGCCCCGGGCCTCGAGGCCTCGCCGTCCCCCAGGGCCTCCTTCCCAGCTGGGCCGCGGGAGGGGCGCCGCGTCCTGGGACCCCTCCTCCCGAGGACGGGAGCGCAGACGGCGGCAGCGCGGCCACCTCCCGCCGTTCCCTCCGCTTCCCCGCCGGCGGCCCGCGCAATGGGTCGCCTTCACCGTGCGCTGGCTCGCACGGCTCCCTCCTTCAAGGCCCGGTCTCCAGCCCCAGCCGGCGGAAGCCTCCCCGTCCGCGCCCGAAGCCGCGGCGCCCGGGCAGCGCCTCGCCCCGGGCTCCACCGCCACCTCTTTTCTCACCAAGTGGGATTGGAATCCCGGGCAGCGCCAGCCAGGCGCGGGCACGACGCAGAGGCCGGGAGCCGGGAGGAGTCGGCCGAGGATTTGCGGGTGCCGGGGTCCCCGAGCTGCGGGGGCGGGGCGGGGATGGGGCCTGGCGCGCAGGGGAACCACGGAAGCTCAAAGGGAGGTCGGTACCTTCAGGTCGCGGGAGGTGGCCGCCGGCGGGGCCCAGGGTGTAGGGGTACCACCAGGCTGGGGAGCGCTCCAGGTAGTGCGCGGGCAGGGCAAACCTCTGCGCCGGGATCTCAAAGCGAGGGAAAGCCAGCTCGCCCACCTGCGAGAGCGCGAAGCCCGCGGCGCCCTCCAGGGCCCCCTTGGCCGCCGCGGCGGCGGCGGCGGCGGCGGCGGCCGAGGCCGGCGCGAAGAGCGTCCGTGGGGGCGGCTGCGGCTTGGGGGGCGGCCGGTGGCGGTCTCCGTTGAGCAAGTTCTTGATGGAGAACGGGGACTCCTTGGGCGCGGGAGGCGGGGGCGGCGGCGGCGGGGGCTGCGTGCCGGCGGGGCCGGGGGCGTCCGGCCCGGGCTCCGGCATGGTCCCCTCTCCTCCGGGTCCCCGGGAGGGAGGGAGCGGGACAGGCGGCAGCCGGGCGAGGAGGCGAGCGGCCGGAAATCAGACCATAAACGGAACGCAACTGCGGGGCGCAAAGTCGGGG
Source organism: Cephalopachus bancanus (assembly GCA_027257055.1). Classification (NCBI taxonomy): domain Eukaryota; kingdom Metazoa; phylum Chordata; class Mammalia; order Primates; family Tarsiidae; genus Cephalopachus; species Cephalopachus bancanus. The sequence goes on along the minus strand of JAPVLO010000470.1, from coordinate 1,631,335 downwards.
GCCGCCCCGGGCGCGAATCCAGCCGCGGGAGGGCGGGGTGAGGACCCAGCCGGGGCGGGCTCGCATGGGGGAGGGGAGGCGAGGGGCGGGGAGCGGCCCGCCGCGGCCCCGAGCGAGCGGGCGAGGCGGCTCCGCGGCGGCTGCGGCGCCCGCGGAGGAGGCGGCGAGCGCGGTCCCCGGCTCGGGGCTGCGTCAATCCGGCGCCGGATGCTAATGATGAAATCAAAATGTCATCCGAGTTAAATGCGGGGAGTATACGGCGATTGGGCGCGCACAATGGCAAATGGGATTAGCGGGCGACGGCTCAGCCGAGCCCCGGCCCCGCCGCCGCCGCCGCCGCCGCCCCCTCCTCGCCTTCCCTCGGATTTTGGCGCTTTGGCTTCGGGCTGGAAGAGCCCGCCTGTTATTGGCTTTATATAGTCCAATTAGGCAGCAAATGAGGACCAGCCTATTAGCACAAAAGGATATTGGCTCCCGCTAAAGAGGCCCTCGGAGCGCTCCGAGGCGAGCGGGGAACGCGGAGCGGGCGGCGCCCCTGGCCCGAGCGCACTGACAGCCGCGCGCCGGGAGCCCGCGCCTCCCTCTCCCCCCTGCGGCGCAGGGACCCGCTTCCCGCCCCGGGCCCGCCGGCGGGGGAGGGGCGGGCCGGGCCCGCCCGGGTCACCTCGGGGTTATCTGCGATCGCAGCTGCCGCTCCCCGCCCCCCGGGGCTTGGCTCGGTCCCGCTGCCCCCACGCGGCTGGAGAGCCACGCAGCCGCGCCGGCCCAGCAGGCGGGACGCGACCTCAGCCCGCGGCGAACTCATAACTTTCCTACCCTTTGGGGTCCGGCGGCCTCAGCGTTTTCCCGAAAGCCCGCTAGGAAGGGCGCGGCCACGGAGAGGGGGATTCGGGTTCCCCACCCGCCGTCTAGCCTATAGGAAGGGGATTAGGGTGCCAGTCCGCGCACGGCGTCTGCGGACTCGGGAATCCGCGTGGCCTCGGCCTTTGGCCCCGGAAAGGTGAAGCGTGAGCCTTCCCCCAGGCGCGGGAGCGGGTGCGCGTCTCCGCGGGTGCGCGCGGACTCGCCGAGGCTGCTGGGGCAGCCGCGTCCGCGCACCGACGGCTGCGCTTGGAACGGCCTCCTCTCCTCCGGCCGCCCGTGCCCAAGGCTCGCGGATCCACCCCGAAGGCAGAACTTGCTCCCGGGAAGTCTCTCTGGCAAGCGTTTGGACGCGTTCATAGGGGCAAAGGTGAATCGAAGGCGCATCGGTGTAACTTTCTCGACCGCGGCCGCTCAGGCACCCGCAGTACGCCTCGGCGGCCGCCAGGTCCCTCGAGAACCACACTGGGCCTCTGAGGAGTAGCTGAGTGGAAGGTCACTTGACTCCATCGACTTTAAAAACAGCTCCCGGGTCGCACGAGAAGCCCATGAACCAGGCACTTAAGGCTCTAGATTTAAGAATCAAGTGAATGGGAATTGTTTGTGTGGCCCCTTCCCGAGAGACAGTTCCTTGGATAAAGAAAGGTGACAAACTGGCCTCACTCCCCTGCTGCACACCCGAGGTCTTTTTGTGGTTCCTTCCTCCTCAGGGCTTTCTCTCTTTCTTTTTCGTTACGGCGAGCCTCGCCTAATTCAAGGCCGCCCTGCGTGGGCAGACGAGACCGTTTGGGGTCTCCTGTTGAGAAGTAAGTCTATTTTATTTTTCGGTCTTGGGGCGTTCGAGCCTGCCCCACTAAATCTCGACGGGTGCATTTAATGTTTCCCCCGAAAATATTAATCTAGGGCAGTGAACCCTACTTTGGCTTTGGGAACCTGGAAGCGTTGTAAATAGCGCTTCTGTAAACAATATCATCGTCATCGTTACTCCTTTGATTTTGCTACAAGGCATTACTAGAATGCAAAACGCTGCTCCGTCCAAACTCTGAGTTGAAACGAACCACAGCCCTAAGATTCGGCCTCGCAGGATGAATCTCACACTCGGATTTCACAGGTGGAGGCAGGCGCTCGGACAGGAGGAGACGGGGCCCAGGTCACCCAGCCGCTGCTGGACACCCAGAGGTCATTATTCTCCCACCGCAGAAAGAGCTCGATGCACGTAGGTCTATGCGGGTTGGTGGGCACCGCCTGCCAAGCGGCCCAGTGCGCGCGGGGAAGCCCCTGCGTGCGTGTGCGCGTGCGTGCCGTGGGAGCCTGCCGCCCGGGAGGGCGCGTGCGAAGTTGGCCCAAGTTCTGATGCACAGAAGCCGTCTTGAGGCAGAGACCAGCGGAGAAGCTCCTTTCCCTCGAAAAAGAAGCGCCCGGCAGACGTCGCCAAAAAAGCTGCGAGTTCTGTCTGGGGAGATGGGCACCTGGTGGATCCAACTCCAGTACTAGATCCGGATGGGGAAAGGCCGGGGTTGGCTGGCAGAGGAGTCCGGGACAGCCTCCCCCCCCCCTCTTGCCGTGGGCTACCCGAGGCTCGCTCTTCCTTTGTCGCCCCGAGTTCTCCCGGTGACTCTATGCCCGGGGAGCGCGCAGGTGCGCGCTGGCATGTGTGCGTGTATGTGTTGAGGGAGGGGAACTTTTCGGGTGTCAGCATCCTCCGTTTCAGGGATGCTGGGCTTACACAGCGGGATACAGAAAGCCTAGTTCCTACGGCTCCGAGAAAGCTGGAGGGCGTCCGGCCCCGAGCGTGGCCACCGCCCGTCACTCGCCCTCCAAGAGGGGCGTTGCCTCCGCTCCCTTGCGCGGGCGACTCCACTCAAAGCCGGACAAACGGCGCCCTCTGTGGGGCATCCTCTCAACCATGCCTGCGGGCTCCGCTGGAGAAACCACGGGTCCGGCGCAGAGCTTTTAAAAAGCCAGTGCGGTCTTACTTTTTTCTGGCCGAGGTTAGCCAGCTAAAGCTCCCCCCGCCCCGACTCCAAGAGAAGCAGGGCGTAAAATCGCCTTCAGAACTCTGCTGCTCCTTACCTGGCCACCACAGAAAGTGGCCTCTCCTGTCTCTGACTCTCCTTTCCTGCCTCTGCTCTGGCTTGCAGCCTTCACCTTAGGGTGCCGGTCCTGACTGCAGGCTCTGCCGGCTCCAAGAAAGTCGTGGGGAAGAGAGGAAGCTGCCCTATTCGTCTTTGCCATACTCGATACAGTCAGCTAACCAGTGGGTGCTCAGGAATTATTTGTGTTAACGCCTGAATGCCTAAGACATGAATGAATGAATGAATGCTAAATTAATTCACAGTTCCCTCGCAGAGGTTTGGCCCACTGGATTAGGATCCTACTCCGAAGCAGTTTTTAAAGATCGTAATGAAAATGCGAGGTCTTTTGATAATGCATTTTACAAAACCCAAAGGAGCTCCAGGGATAGGACCATGGGAGGGACTTTCCCTGGCTAATTCAAGGCAGATGGGCTGTGGGAGTGAGTCTGCAGCCACTTGTCCTTGGGACAAGAGGCCACAAGAGGCAGCGGGAGCCTGGCGAACCCTGGTAATCAACACCCAACTTGCACCCAAAAGAATGAGGCCTGGCAAAGGCGTGCTTCACATGGTATGCTCATGTGAAGCATGAACCTGCCCATGCCCTCACATACTCAAAGCACATGTGTACTTATGCACACCTGCAAGTCAGTAAGTAGGGTTTTACCCAAGGGAGGGGAGTGTTTCATAGTCTCCAATACTTTGCCTAAGAGAAGGCTGCTTCCTTCCATAGCCAGACGGGAGTTCTCCTCGGAACAGCTTCCTGAGACAGCCCGCCTGCTTATCCATGGAGAAGGAGGAGACGGTTTAGGCTTTTAACCAAAGCTGCAAAGCTCCCAGGCTGGAGGCCCCCAGAGTTAACATGACCGTGGTCTGCCGCAGTCCTGATGCTTCCATTTTACCACCCAGCTCTCCTGACCAGCAGGATCTTGATTTGGACAAAAACCTGGAACTGTGATCCTGGGGAAACTGCGTCCCAGGCTACACGTGCTCTGGCCCTCTTTCCTGGAAAGTTCTCTCTGGTCTTTTCTGATGCCACCAGGAATTCTGCCAATGACCCCTGCCTCTGGCTAATGACTGTGACCCTGAGAAAATGCACTGCCCTCAGAGATGGGCCCTAGTCATGCTGTTCTTGATCACACATGTATCCTGAGTCGCATACAATGTCTTGGAGTGACTGGATGTCTAACCCTTTTCTGACAGTAAGGGTAATAATTATGTAGAGATAATATTAGCTAACAGTCACCAAGGCCTCATTACAAGCCAGCCATTATAACCTGGTGAGGTGGGTGCTGTTATTATTCATTCCTACTTGACAGATCAGTAAACTGAGGCACAGAGTATGACAGAAAGGAGCTGGAGAGAGTAATAAAACACATTTAGCCTCATGGGGCTGTTATAAGGACAGTGATGGCATACATTAAGTGCTCTGTAAGTACTGGCTATTGGTGCTCTTGTTATCCATTCTTCAACATGAGCCCACAGGCCAAAAATCTGTTCCTTTTCTTTTCTTTTCTTTTCTTTTCTTTTCTTTTCTTTTCTTTTCTTTTTTTGAGTCAGGATCTCACTCTGTCACCCAAGCTGGAGGGCAGTGGCACAATCACATCTCACTGCAGCTTTGATCTGACCTCCTGGGCTCAAGCAGTTTTCCTGCCTCAGATTCCCGAGTAGCTGGGACTACAAGCATGCACCACCACATCCAGCTATTTATTTATTTATTTACTTACTTACTTACTTTTTGTAGAGATGAGGTCTCGCTATGTTGCCTAGACTGGTCTTAAACTCCTGGCCTCAAGCAGTCCTCCTGTCGGCCTCCCAAGGTGCTGAGATTACAGGTGTGAGCCACTGCGTCTGGCCCAGAAGTCTGTTCTTGTAGGGGTTCCCTGAGTAAGTTAACACAGTCCTACAAGGAAGAGATACTCCAAGACTTGTTCCTTTGCTTCAAGGAGGCCTTACTCGATTATCAGGGAGTGAGCTGCCTCTCCCACATCCTCCTTTCTCTTCCTGGTTCTCTTATCTTTTTCAAAAGTCTTTCTACTCCAACTAAGAATCTTTCACATGTAATTATTGGTAGGTTGGCCAGGCACGGTGGCTCATGCCTATAATCCCAGCACTTTTGGAGTCTGAGGTGAGAGGATTGCCTGAGCCCACGAGTTTGAGACCAGCCTGGGCAACTTGGCGAGACCTCATCTCTACAATAAACCAAAAAATTAGCTGGGCGTGGTGGCACACGACTATAGTTCCAACTACTTGGAAGACTGAGGTGGAAGGATCGCCTGGGCCCAGCAGGTCGAGACTATAGTGTCTGTGAGCATGCCACTGCACTCCAGTCTGGGCAACAGACTGAGACTCCGACTCAAAAAAAAAATTATTTGTAGGTTGTCCTCTATCCTCAGAGTTCTCAGTAGGGGAAAACAAGCACAGATTTCTTGCATTCTGCTCCATCCAATCATACTGTCTGGAAGTGTCCAGATGTTTTGTGGGCTTTGGCTGTTCATTTGCTGTGGCCTTTGACAAGACCCTGAGATTCTCTGTGTCCTGGCCTCCTTATCTGAGTAATAATGCGATGCATCTATAATAATCCATTATGAGCAAAGCAGGGCAGGTTTGGTGTCTTGGAAAAAGATTCTTTTTTTTCTTGGAGTCAGAGTCTCACTCTGTCACCCAGGCTAGAGTGCAGTAGCATGCTCATGGACACTATAGCCTCGACCTGCTGGACTCAGGAGATCCTTCCACCCCAGCCTTCCAATTAGCTGGAACCATAGGCGTGTGCTACCACGGCCGGCTAATTTTTTAACTTATTATAGAGACGAGGTCTCGCCAAGTTGCCGAGGCTGGTCTTGAACCCCTAGACTCAGGCAATCCTCTCGCCTCAGCTTCCCAAAGTGCTGGGATTACAGGCTTGAGCCACCGTGCCTGCAGGAAGAAGATTCTTGTGGAAAAGACTCTATGAGTTCCCTGAATCCATTCTTGGGCTCCATCCTTTCTTTCAATTCTTGCTCTCTAAGAACTCTGGTGTTCTCACCTCAACTCAAAGAAGGCTGCTGCCCCCAGAGTTGCACAAGGGCACCATTGTGGGCACAGACATTCTTCTTTGGTTTCTCTTACATTGCTGAGATGGGCTGGAATTTCCAAAACATATCCTGCTCAATACCAAGAACATCACTACAGTGTACTATAATCCACAAGGGTTTGTTGAGCACCTAACATGTACCGGACACAATGCAGTCACCTGGGATACTTCAGTGAACAACTCAAAGATCTCTGCCCTCAGGGAGCTTACATTCTAGTGGAGGGAACAGGAACATTATAAAGTGTGTTAGGGTGCGATGGGTGTTGTGGGGGAAAACTTAAAACAGAATAGGAATGCTGGAGTAGGAAGTTTGTTGTAGTATTAAATCAGGTGGTCAAGCGAAGCCTCATTAAGAAGGTGAGGTTAATACTGAGATACCACCTAACTCCAGTCAGGATGACCAGTATCAATAAAAAATAGATGCTGGAGAGAATGTGGGGAAAAGGGAATGCTTTCCACGAGAATGCTTCTACACTGTTGGTGGGAATGGAAACTAAAACAATCTCTGTGGTAAACAGTGTGTTGATTCCTAAAAGATCTAAAAATTGACCTTCCATATGACCCAGCAGTTCTCCTTCTGGGAATATACCTGGAGGAACTCAAATCACTCTATAAAAAAAATACCCACACAAGCATGTTTATTGACCATTATTCACAATAGCAAAAGCACGGAACCAACCATGTTACCCATTGAAAGTGGACTGAATAAAAAAAATGGTACATATACATGATGAAATATCATGCAACCATAAAGAAGGACAAAATTATGGACTTCGTAGCAACTTGGATGGATTTAGAGTTTATCATACTCAGTGATTTATTGCAGAAACAAAGAGCTGAGTACCACATGTTCTCACATATAAACGGACCCTGAACATTTATCACAATACTATAAGAAAGGGTTTGGCAGTAGTGAGATGCTGTCAGGGGAGGGGAACACATAGCATCAGTAAGGTACCTGCTCTCAAACCGGGTGAGGTAGGGACCAAAGGAAAACCCAAACTTTACCTGTACAGTGACCACTTACCTAATTCTGAATTGTACCCCACATCTTTAAAATAAATAAATAAAAAGCATTCACTCAGTTATTAAAAAAAAAGATGGTGAGGTTTGAGTAAAGACTGAGGAGGCGAGGTGTTAGGATAAGTGTTCTATGCAGAAGAAAGTACTTGACAAAATGCTTAAGGTAGTGCTGAGAGCTATGACTCACGCCTTCAATTCCAGTACTTCAATTCCAGTACTTTCAATTCCAGTACTTTGGGAGGCCAAAGCAGAAAAATTGCTTGAGGTCAGGAGTTCAGGGCCGACCTGGGCAACATTGTGAGGTCCTGTCTCTACAAAATAAACGTAAAAAAATTAGCAAGGTGTGGTGGTGCACACCTGTAGCCCCAGGTACTTGGTAGGGATGCTGAGACAGGAATTCAGGGTTACAATGAGCTATGATCACACCACTGCACACCCCCAGCCTAGGTGACAGAAGAAAAAAAAAGGCTTAAGGTAGGAACTGTAAGGAGGTGTGACCAACAAACAGGAGTATTATAGAAGCAATGACAGGATAAGAGAGGCCAGCCACATAGGACTCTGGAGGCTCTGGTAGGAAGTCTGTTTTTATTCTGAGTAAAACAATAGACCAGCACACAATAGTTTTATTCTTTAAATCAACTTTTATTTTTATTTTTTGAGTTGGAGTCTCACTCTGTCGCCCAGACTGGAGTGTAGTGGCACGCTCCTGGTCACCGCAGCCTCGACCTGCTGGGCTCCGGCTATCCTTCTGCCTCAGCCTTCCAAGTAGTCGAAACTACAGGTGCACACTACCATGCCCGGCTAATTTTTTAAAATTTATTTTAGAGATGAGGTCTCGCCAAGTAGCCTGGGTGGGTCTCGAACCCGCAGGTTCGGGCAATCCACTCACCTCGGCTTCCCAAAATGCTGGGATTATAGACTGAGCCACCAAGTCTGGCCTTAAATAAGCTTTTAAAGTATAACTTATTATTCAATGAAATTCACACATTTTGAGGACATGGTTTGATGAACTTTGACAAATGAATACACCTGATTATCAATTCCCACATCTTCCTCCAAAAGTTCTCTCCTGGCTCTTTGCAATCAATTCCTCCAATTCGCCCCCAAGAGCCCACCAATTTGATTTGATCATTAAAGATCACTCTTCCTGGTTCTAGAAGTTTACATAAATAACAACATTCAGTGCGTACTCTTTGTATTTTAAAAAATTTATTATTATTATTATTTTTTTGAGTTGGGATCTTACTCTGTTGCCCAGGTTGGAGGGCAGTGGCAAGATCATGGCTTAGCGCAGTCTCGACCTCCTGGGCTCAGCAATCCTTCCACCTCAGCCTTCAGAGGAGCTGGGACCACACATGCACACCACCATGCCCAGCTTTTTTATTCATTTATTTTTATAGAGATGAGCTCTTGCTATCATGCCAAAGTTGATCTCAAACTTCTAGGCTCAAGCTGTCTTCCAGCCTTGGCTTCCCAAAGTGTTGGGATTATAGGAGCGAGATGCCATGACTAGTTGAATATATACTTTTTCTGATTCTAGCTTCTGTGATTCAACACATCTGTGCAATTCATCTATGTCATTAGGCAAAGTATTTCCATGGCAGAGTTTTTAAGCAGAGGCATGGCATATCTGGCTTACAGATAAAAATCGATTTTATAGTCATCAAGTTCCAAGGAGATTCTTATCCTAAGGTGCTTCCACATCCCATGAATGGATAAAGAAAACTGGGATACTACTCAGCAATAAAAAGGAATGCAGTATTGATACTTACCACAACATGGATGTACCTTTGAGGACATTGTGCTAAGTGCAATAAGCCAGTCATAAAGGACTACATATGGTGTAACTCATTTATGTGAAATGTCCAGAATAAGCAACTTATAGAGACAGAAAGGAGATAAGTGGTTGCCTGACACTGGAGGGATGAAGGAATTGAGGAGTGATGGCATTTCTTTTGGGGGGAGATGAAAATGTTCTAAAATTGGTTATGATGATGGTGGTCAAACTCTGTGACTCTACTAAAAACCACTGAATTCCATGCTTTAAATGGGTGGATGGCATAATTTATTAATGGTATATCAATAGAGTTGCTATAAAAATATCTACCCCCAACCACCTTGCACAGTGCCCCCTGTCTTGAGAAGCCCATAGACCTGGTCCAGTGACCCAGCTGGAGATCCCTCAACGTTCCCCACGTAGTTCCTCCTGCTGCAGGTGTGAGGGAGGCAAGGGCTATTGACTCAGACTCCTGTGTGTGGGAAATTCTCTACCCACAGCCTAGGGGAAGCTTCGCCTCACAGCCCTTGGTGGAGTCATGCAAGCCACATCAGATCTGGGCTCCCCAAGAGCAAAGCCCGTCCCCTTGGTCCATGTAGAGTGGTTGTCTGGGATGCCTCCCTTCTAACTCCAGTGTTCTTTGATTCTTTGCTTCTTCCTTAGTGGCTGAGGAATGAGCCAGACTTCCTGAACCGTCACTTCTCTTCTGCCTCGTGAATGTGGCACAATCAGCACAGTCAATGGTCATCCAGTATAAACCAACACAGCTCCCAAAGACTTCCAGGCAAGGAGCAACTATAGCTTCCTCCAGTTCATATGCCAATGGCTGAGCAACTTTAGAGAGTCTCCTGTTATCAGGTAGGGAAGGGAGACAGACAAAGAGACAGAGGAAATGCCAGGGCATGGCCATAGAGGTTCTGATGAGGAAGGTGCAGAGAGCTGGAAGAAGATGCAGAGCCTGGTCAAAAGTGACTGTTTCCCTCATAGGGGTCCTTGACTTCCCACATTAAAATCAGTAGGTCTCTGCTAAGCCCATCATGTTGTATTGTGGTGATGGTGGAAGCATGGGTTCAGGAATATGCAACTTTTGCTAGTTATGGTAGGCTGACTTCTAGCATGGTCCTTGTATCTGTTTCCTGCAGCTACTATAGCAAAATACCTCAAACTTGGGGACAGGGCCCTTAATACAACCAACATTTATTGTTTCAGTTTTGGAGGCCAGTTGTCCAAAATCAAATCCATGCTTCCTCTGAGTTTCTGAAGAAGAGTCTATTCTAGAGAAGAATACCTCTCTCCTAGCTTCTGAGAGGAAAAGGTCCAAAGGTCACATTCACAGGTACTGGGAGTTAGGACTTCAATATATCTTTTCGGAGGACACAGTTCAACACACCAGCCTACAATGATCCCACCCGTTAGTATGCATGTGCTCGTGTAATTCCCTCCACTGAATATAGGCTGGAGATGGTAACTTGATTATAACCAATAGACTACAACAATGATCATGAAACGTAAACCTGCATGACTAGGTTACCAACGATTGTAACTATTGTCTCTTTAGTTGACTCTCTCTATTGCCTTCTTGGTTTGCATGCTTTGATGAACTAAGTGTAGCCTCATACCAATAGCCAGGAAAAACTGAGACTCTAAGTTCGATAGCCCATGAGAAACTCAATGTTGCCAAAAAACACTTTGGGAGTATGAAAGTGGATCCTTCTCCAATCAAGCCTTCAGATGAGAACACAGCCCCTAGATGAATACCTTGACTGCAGCCTTGTAATAGACCATGAAACTGAAGACTCAGCTAAGTCTTACCCAGGTTCCTGACCTACAGGAACTTTAAGATCATAAATGTGTGTTGATTTAAGCCACTAAGTTTTGAAGTGATTTTTTTACACAGTAATCAATAACTAGTAGAACAGCTCTCTTGGTATTTCTTATGCCCATTGGGGTTTGAAAACCTAAGCAATGTGGAGTCATGGAAAGATTTGTAAGAGGGAGCAAGAAGACCTGATCAGATTTAGGTTCTGGGAAGATCATTTTAATAAAGTGAACAATTTATCAGAGTAGGGAGAAACAGGAAGGCTGGGAGGCTGGTTAGGAAATGGTTAATGAGGACCTGGGCTACCAGGTATTTTTCACAAGGTGAATGCTCCCATATAACTAGCACTTAAATTAAGAAACAAAACATACTTGACTCCCAGAGGGCCTCCTTGTGCTCACATCAATCACCCTTCCCCTTAGGGTTATAGGATAACCACGATCCTAACCATAGATTAGTTTTGCCTACATTTAATATTATATAGATGGAATCATATGGTTTTCTCTCTTTTGTGTCTGGCTATTTTCGCTCAACAATATGTTTGTGAGACATTAACTTTGTTTCATACAATTATAGTTCATTTATTGTTGTTGTTTAGAATTGCATTGAGTAAATACAACAAAGTGTATATATCCATTTTGCTACTGATGGACATTTGAGCAGTTTCCAGTTTGGGGCAATTATGCATACAGCTGATAGTCATATATTTTCTGGTGAACATACATGTGCGGTTCTGTTGGGTATTTCCAGCAGTGGAATTATGGGTCTTAGGATTTGTGTATGTTCCCTTTTACTTACAGGGAAGAAAACCAGATGATAGGATTCCTATGACATAAGGGAGTGAGGAACTGGGTGATACCAAAGCTGAGGGACCCACAGGAGGTCCTGGGGCCCTCAAAACTGCCAAAGTCACCCTGACTGGGCATGTAATGAGCATGTGCTTTGAAAAACACTTTATCAACTAGTCTCCTAACTCTGCAGTTGGGTTTATTGGCTATTCCCCTTCAAAAAAAAAAAAAAAAGACCAAGTCCCAGGAATGTTAGGCAATTTATCATACCCTTGCTCATCTAGTTTGCTAACCTCTCCCTGACAATTTGGCTCAAATACATTTATTAGAACTTAGTGCCAGGCCTCTACCTGCTAAGAGTCTGCCAGGATGAGCTGAGGTCTTCACACAGGGCTCAGAGATTTCCTAAGATATCATAAAAGAAGGTTACGACAGACTTGACAGGGAATAAGAGTTAGCTGGGATGTGGGAAGCAATAAGGATACATGGTTTAGAATCTGACAGACCTCACTTTAGAGTCCAACTCAGCTGCTTCTGGCTGTGTTACTTTTCTTGAGTTATTTACCTCCCTTAAATCTCAGGCTTCTCATCTAAATGACAGCCACTCCTCAGGGTGGTTTTGAGGCTGAATGAGGTCATGTGTGAGGAATACTCAGCATGGCATATGGCTCCTAGTACATGTTCAATAAATGGCAGTTGAGCAAAGGTTGGAGGTAGACAGAGGACAGAAGGGCAATGATGGGGTGTCTCAGTCAGCTCAGGTTGCTATAACAAAAATAACAGTGATTGGGTGACTTAATTCACAAACATTTCTCTCTCTCTCCGTCTTAAGTTTTTCTGACTATAAGTTTTTTCCACACAAAATAACCCTCTTCAATTTTACCGAAGTGGCTGACCATATTCATGACCAAATCCGCCTCTAAATTGGAATTCAGTGGCCGACCCAGCCCCAGCCTTGGCTTTCTTGTCGGTACAGCACTCCATCTGTAGGCAACTCTGTTGGTTTCCCCTGCGAGTCTTGCAGGTCACTCACCCTCCATACTTTTGGGCCGAGGCTTGCCAGTCTTGAGAGAGCGGCGGCATAGGGTGGCTGGCATCTCAGGGGTTAGGTGGAGATAATCACGGAGGTACTGGATACTCTTACTGGTAAGGTATCCATAGAAATGTCTCCAGGCAAACCATTTTTTTCATGTAGCTTCAAGACTTGAAAGAGTGCATGGTCTACATGGTGTGAAGTTTGGGCACATTCTTGTTGGCCAGCTCTAGCTGCTTAGACATATGGACAACCTTCTTGGTCACCATCACTCCCTCCTTAAAAAGGAGTTCATACATGGCAATCCAGTTCTTCTTGAGCATCAACATCGTGGCAGATGCAGGATCTTGGGCTGAGGCACAAATATTTATCTCTTATAGTTCTGAAAGCTGGAAGTCTGAGACCAGGATGCCCTCATGGTTGGGTTCTTGGTGAGCGCTCTCTTCCTGGTTTACAGACGGCCACCTGCTTGTTGCATTCTCCCATGGTGAAGAGGAGAGCTCATCACCTCATGTCTCTTCTTATAGGGTCAGTAATTCCATTCATGAGGGCTTCACCCTCACAAACTAGTCGCCTCCCGAAGTCCCCACCTCCTAATACCATTACATTGGGGATTCGATTTCAACAAATGAATTTGCGTGGGTTGGGGGGGCACAAACTTTCAGCTCATAATACAGAGGAAGTGCTTGAAGCCTGGATCTGTGTCAATCCTGCTTTTCACTGGCCACCTGTGTGGCTTGGCTGAGTCACTTCGCCTCTATCGAGCTCAATTGTTCTTGTTTCTTTAACCATAAATTGAAAGGCTGCAGTAGATAGATTCAGCTCGAAAGTGCTATGATTTTGTAGTGTCCTTTTCTCATCTCCTATAGAAACTCCTGCAGATTGGGGAGAATTGAAAGAGGACAGCATTCTTACGCTCACAGTTCATAACTGACCTTCAGCAAGACTGGTCCTCTCAGGAACAGCAGCCAGAAGGAAGTCACCCCAGCGTGAAAGTTTGCCCCAGTTTTCTCCCTGAATGGGAGGTTCAAGAGCAACTCTAGACCTGCACGTCTCTCCTGAAAAGACATAAGTGTTTTCTCAAGCTCTGGAAGGTTTGTAATAATCTATCAGATAAACTGATTATCCTGAAATGTGCTGGACACTGTGATCTGTGTGGTTTGCATGCTGACACTCCCCGGTGTGTGTGTGTGTGTGTGTGTGTGTGTGTGTGTGTGTGTGTGTGTGTGTGTTGTTTTTCTGGAACATGGGGTGACTAAAGTGCTATACATTTGAATTCAATTTACCAAACATGTCTGGGCACCTACCATGTGTCAAATTCCCCTTTAGGGGGCACAAATTCAATTGAGATATAGTCTCTGCTCTCTGGGAGCTTACTGTCTAGGGCAGGATCCAGACAGGGACCACAGGCAGCTATAAAGTCAAATCTGAACAGGACAAGTGCTCTCACAGAGATACAGAGAGAACACCAGCTGAGATCTGAGAAGGCAGAGATGAATTCTAAAGAGAATTAATCTGGGGGCACACCAGTCTTGGAAAGTCTCACACAGTAGGGGATGGGGGGAGAATAAATGGTATTCAAACTAGGTCTTTAAGATGAAGATTTCTTTATTTTTTTTTTTGAGTTAGAGTCTCACTCTGTCGCCCAGACTGGAGTGCAGTGGCTGCTCCCGGCCACCGCAGCCTCAACCTGCCGGGCACCGGCGATCCTTCCGCCTCAGCCTTCCGAGTAGCCGGAATTACAGGCATGCGCTACCACGCCAGGCTGATTTTTTGATTTATTGTAGAGATGAGGTCTCGCTGCCCAGGAGGGTCTTGAACCCGCAGGCTCAGGCAATCCACTCACCTCAGCCTCCCAAAGGTTCGGGATTTTCAACAAACACGTATGGGAGGGAGAAAAGACGGCATTCTAGGTAGGGGGGCAGCATGTTTGGAGACAGAGACTTGCAAATGCCAAATGTGGCTGACACCTTTGTGGTCCTCACAGTCCTGTGTGAGGAGGGGCTGGTGAAACCAGAGGTTTTGGTCCAAGTCATGAGAATCCTAATGCCAGTCTAGGGAGAGTCCATTAGGGTGGCAAGGGGGAGCCAAAGAAGATGCCAGAGCAAGGAGATTGCAGGATCAGAGCTGGGGATCATAAGGATAAATCAGCCATCGGGTAAGGCTGGAGAGGAGAGGGAAAGTCTGGTGACTGGGGGACCAGGCAGGAGGTGATGGCTATAGTTTAGAGGAGGTATGGTGAGGATCTGAGCCAGGAAAAATGGCCATAGGAATGGAAGAGGGGGCTGGATTTGAGAGTCACTGAGAAGGCAGAGCCACAGAGCTTGGCCACTAATTAAATATGAGAGTCAGGGAGAAGGAGAAGGTGCCCAAGATTGCAACAGGACGAGGCACATCAATTTACTGAGCATGACTTGAGTAGACACTTCTCCAAAGAAGACATATGAATGGCCAACTGGTACATGAAAAGATGTTCGATGTCTCTAGTCACCGGGGAAATGCAGATGAAAACCACAATGCGATATCCCCTCACGTCTGTTAGGATGGCTGTTATCAGATGAGATTGGGTGTGTACAGGGTGGTATGGTCATAGAAAGGATGGCTATTATCAAAGAACGCAAAAGACAACAAGTGCCGGTGAGGATGTGGAGAAATTAGAACTCTTGTGCACTTTTGAGGGCAATGCAAAAATAGGGCAGCCCCAACGGGAAAATGGTATGGATGATACAGGCCTGGGGACCCCAAAGTTGGAGTCCCACCTGAGAAGCTAAGTGGGTTCTTGGCTTTGTGCAGGAAAGATTCAAACCATAAATAGGAAAAAAAGATGAGTTTATTAAAGAAATGGAGACACGGAAATATGGCTACTCCGTAGGCAGAGCATCCCCCCATCCCACATTGCTGGGGTTTCAGTTGGAAAATAAAAACAAATTTATTGAAATGACCAAGTAGGCATAGGCAGAGCAGCCTAGGCTGGTCTATAGGAAGAATAGCAGTTGCTCTTCCCAGGGGTTTTATTTTTATAGACATCTTTCGGTTATATGCTAGGCAAGGGGGAGAGTATTCCATGGGTTTTCCAGAAAAGGGGCAGGGAGTGCCCAGAATCCAGGGTTCCTCCTCTTTGTATTTATTTTGTTTAATTTTTTAAGTCGAGGTCTCACTCTGCTATCAAGGCTGGAATGCAGTGGCATAATCATGGCTCACTATAGCCTTGACCTTCTGGGCTCAGGCAATCCTTCTACCTCAGCCTCCTGGGTAACGGGGATGACAGGTTCATACCACCACATGCAGCTACATTTTTATTTTTTGTAGAGACAAGGTCTCGCTCTGTTGCCTAGGCTGGTCTCAAACTCCTGGATTCAAATAATCCTCCCGCCTCAGCCTCTCAAAGTACTGGGATTACAGGTGTGAGCCACCACGCCTCGCCACTTCCTTAAACCATATGGAGCAGGGGTCCCCAACCCCCTGGGCCATGGACTGATACCATCCATGGCCTGTTAGGAACTGGGCCACCCAGCAGCAGAAGATGAGCAGTGGGCGAGTGAGCGAAGCTTCATCTGGGTTTACAGCCACTCCACGTTGCTTGCATTACTGTCTGAGCTCCGTCTCCTGTCACATCAGTGGTGGCACTGGCCTCTCATACAGCACAAACCCTATTGTGAACGGCTCATGGGACGGATTTAGGTTGCACGCTCCTTGTGAGAATCTAATGCCTGATCTGGGGTAGAGCTTTTGCGGCGATGCCAGTGCTGGGGAGTGACTGCAAATACAGATTAACATTAGCAGTGAAGTTTGACTGGTCAGCCCCTCTCCCCACACTGGGCTGTGGAAAAGCTGTCTTCCACGAAATTAGTCCCTGATGCCAAAAAGTTTGGAGATCACTGATTTAGGGGAAATTTGGGGAGTTGCCATGGTAACGATAAACTGTCATGGCACTGGTGAGAGTGTTTTTTTAGCATGCTAATGTATTATAATTAGCATGTAATGGGCAAAAGAGGGCAAGCAGATGTTGCTTTCAATGCTCTCTTGGTTTTAGTTGGTCTCTGCTGGCTTTGGCCAGCCTTCTCACCACATCCCGTGTCAGTGAGGTCCTAGCCTTGTAATCACCCTTTTGGGAAATTAGTCCTGCCAGATCCCTATTTCATGGATAGGGATGCAATCCCAGTACTTTGAGAGGCTGAGGCGGGAGGATTACTTGAATCCAGGAGTTCAAGACCAGCCTAGGCAACATAGTGAGACTTTATCTCTACAAAAAAATAAAATATTTAGCTGAATGTTGTGGTATGAACCTGTCATCCCAGCCATCTCAAAACATTAAAAACAGAACTACACGTGATCCAGCAATCCCACTTCTGGATATTTATCCAAAAGAATTGAAATTAGGATCTCGAGGAAATATTAGGACTCTTACATTCATTACAGCACTATTCGCAATAGTTAAGATAATGAAAACAACCTAAACGTCCATGAATAGGTGATTGGAGAAACAAAATGTGGCATATATACAATATTATTCGGTCTTTAAAAGGAAGGAAATACTAACACGTGCTAACACATGGATGAACTTTGAGGACATTACACTAAGTGAAATAAGCCAGTCACAGAAGGGCAAATACTGCATGATTCCACTCCTATGAGGTTTCTAGGGTAAGTCAAACACATAGGAACAGGGTGGAATGGTGCTTGCCAGGGTTGGGAGAGGGAAAATGAGGAGTTGCTAGACAGTAGCCACCAAGTTTCAGTTAGGCAAGATGGATAAGTGCCAGAGATCTGCTGTACAACATTGCAACCATAGCAAACAATAGCATTGTACACCTAAAAAATCCACTAAGAAAATAGACCTCATATTAGGTGTTCTAAAATGTCCACACTTCTAAAACAATATCAATATTAAGATGCACCATCAATTTAATAACAACTTCTTAGGTAAAAGAAAGAGCATGAAACTACTATAATAAATGTACATATTAGCTGCAGTTTGCATCCCAATTTCAGAAATATATGTGTCTCAGAACTGAGGAAGTGCAATGATTGGGGTCTATAAGGGGAAAACCTAGTGTGAGGATATGATAGATTAAATTGCTATTCAAAACAGTCAGGAAGTGAGAATTGCACTTCCCACTCTATTAATGTCAAGCTTGCCCCTGGACCTGCCTCTGTTTAATGGCGGGCAAGTGTATTTGGCCATCCCCTGACTTCAGGTTTGGCTATCTGATTTGCTTAGGCCAATGTGACGGTAGCAGGTATGTTGCAAGTAGAGTCTTGAAATGTACTTGTACGATGGGCCTTGCCCTTCTGTGCCTTAGTGATGAAGACTATTTCCCCAGAGTAGGTGTTGTCCTTTTCAGTTGCACCACAGACTAAACAGACCTGAGCCCAATCCTTAGTGAGGGGTCAAGACCAGCTGGACATTCATCTTGAAGCAGAGTCACTCAGCTGAACTGAGCCAAATCAGCCAACTCACAGGAGTAATAATTAATGGTTTTACTTTAAACCACTGAGTACAGGATAGTTTGTTACACAGCAAGCGCTGATTGATACATAAGGAATCTGTTTTTAGATATGTTGAGTAGAGAAGAATAATCAAAATAAAACAATAATTAAAATGGACAGTACTTTACCCAGAATATTCTGGCCCTGACCCATTCCAGATTAACAATAGTTCTGGAGTTTCAAGCATAATGCTAAACAAATGACCCGCTAGTGTATTTATATGCATATATGTGCATGCAAATTCTAATTTCAAAACTTTAATACAGTTCTTTTCTGCCAAAACATATACAATGTTCTAAAACTGTAGTGATCTGTGATGATCCTGTGTCCAGCTCTGCTTGGTCTCTATTTTGTTAACCAGCTCACTATGGCATCACCGCTTGGTGTTCCACCATCACCATGAATTAAATCAGGGCATACACTTCAAGATGATTATTTATCAAGTATATTCTGAGTGCCAGGCTTCAGCCTATATGCTGGGAGGACAGATAAGACAAGAGGGCCCTGATCTCCTGGGGTTCACATTCCGGTGGGATAGACAAATCAGTAAGTCAAATAGGCAAGATTTTGGACTTAAGAAAACTAAAACAGGGTAACAGTCTAATGTTTTTTAAATAGGCAATTGTAAGAAACACTGTCCTACTAGAGAACAAATCTCTTGTCTGATAATTCTACTGTTTAGCCTCCATATAATTTGAACTCAACCGTAGATTTCATTTCCAGATTGCCAAATCTAGAGATCAAGGAAAGCCTTATGCTAAAAAAGTGACATTTCTCTTCATCACTCTTTCAGCAGAATGTCCGGGACATCTACCAAGGGCAGATGCAGTGCTGGGCACATGTTGAATGAATGCTATCTCATTCAGTACTCCAACATCTTAATCTTCCTACAAGATTACACTTGAGGAAGCAGAGACTGACCAATCCAGACCCAAAGCTCTAAGTGGAGGGAGAGAGAACTGAGACATAAACGCCAAGTACTGTACGGCATCCTCTTCACAAACCATGTTACCTTCCCTTACGTCCATGGCCTTGATGCTCACCCCCAGCAGGAATGGCCTTCCATTTATTGAACTACCTCTTTGCCTGGGAATTGGTCTTCCTTCTCCCTCCGTTTCTCATCCCCAGTAGCCATATGCATAATGCATGACAGGCCCCCTGGCTGGCAATGTTTGGATGTCTTTTACTAATCATATGCATCATGAAATAGAGAAAGTAGATCTGGAGAAAGAGAAGCAAAAGCTGCCTAGTAGAGGGCAACTACCCTGGTCCCTGAAAACTTTCTTTTTTATAGTTCCACTCACTTCCTGAGGCCTGACTACGTCTCTGTCTTTGATCTCTGCGTATCCTTATATTACTACATTTCCCTTTCCTGCTTAGGCTAAACTTGAGAATTTAATCTCACCTATATGTCAATTTGGAAAGAGTTTTACTGATTCTTACTAAAGTGTACAAGACTAACAAACTCTCTAAGAGATTTGTAGCATGTGCATTTGTAGACCAGGAGAGCCAGTCGTGATGCTCAGTGCTTTATGTACACTCTCTGATTTTAAGCCCATGCTCTTAAATTTATACCATACCACATACCTGGCAGACAATGCCCATAACGATAAAGCCACAAGCTTAGAATGTCAGACCTCAGCAGTTGACCTGTGTTTGGAGGGTCACAGAGAATCTGGGCAGATGGAGAGGAGGAAGGGCTCCCTGGCCTATCAAATAATTTCCGCCATTGCCTCCTTGGCTGACTCAGTTGAGAGGCTTGAGGCAACAGAGACATCTCATTCCTGTTCTATCTCTCAGCAAATCTTGGTTGTGACATTAGGACAGAACCTCTACTCCCTTATGTTACACAGATATTATTATTGTTATTGTTTTATTATTATTATTATTATTATTATTTTGAGACGGGTCTCACTCTGTTGCCCCAACTGGAGTACAGTGGCACAATCATAGCCCACTGCAGCTTCCAACTTCTGAGCACTCAAGCCTTCTGAGTAGCTGGGACTATAGGTGTATGCCACCAATTTTTATTCTTATTTTTTTGTTCTATCATTTGTTTTTGTGTTTGTTTGTTGGTTTATATCTTGCCACCGATTTTTAAAAATGTATTTTTATAGATAAGGTCTCACTGTATCCTAGCCTGGTCTTGAACTCCTGGCCTCATGTGTCCCCAGCCTTCCAAGTAGGTGCAGGTTTATTATTATTATTTGAATCATAGTCTCACTCTGTGTCCCAGGCTGGAGTGCAGTGGCACACTCACGGCCACTGCAGCCTCGACCTGTTGGCCTCAGGTGATCCTTCCATCTCAGCCTCCCAAGTAACTGGAACCACAAGCACATGCCACCATGCCCAGTAAATTTTTTGATTTATTGTAGAGATGACGTATTGCCAAGCTGCCCAGGCTGGTCTTTCCTCTATCTCCTAAAGTGCTGGAATTGCCCCACACCTAGAAGTTTTTAATCCAAAAGGGAGCAGCCAGCTTGGCTACTCTGGGAGGCTGTGTGTATACGTGCGTATGGGGGTTGGGAATTGGGAAGGGGTCCCCATGAGCAAGATTTAGGTGGCGAAGACATGTCATATCATCTCCCTACAAGACTGTGAGGTCTGCACAGAGGCAGTGGTGATATGTCCATTTCTAGTCTCCTTTGTTTTCCCTGGGGAGTAAAATGAATCAAAGTGCTAGAGTGGCCATTCCTTGTCCTGAAGCAAGCCCTGGTTCTCTGTGAGTCTGCAGCGCTTTGTATGAGAGAGGGACGAAGATGGTGCACTCTGCAGCCAAACTGCATGGGTTTGAATCCTGTCCCTGCTGCTAACCAGCTGTCTTAGTTTGGGCTGCTGTGACAAAGTAGCATAGACTAGGTGGCTTGTTTATTTCTAATAGTTCTAGAGATGGAAGGGTGCCATCATGGTTGGTGTCTGATGAGGGTTCCCTTTCTGGCTTAAGGCCATCTTCTTCTTGTATCCTCACTTGGCAGGAAGAGTCCCCACTTCCTTATACTATCATTTTGGGGGCTAGGATTTCTTTTTTTTTTTTTTTTTGAGTTGGAGTCTCACTCTGTCGCCCAGACTGGAGTGTAGTGGCCGCTCCCGGCCACCACAGCCTCCACCTTCTGGGCTCTGGCGATCCTTCCGCCTCAGCCTTCCAAGTAGCTGGAACTAGAGGCGCTCTATCACACCCGGCTGATTTTTTAATTTATTGTAGAGATGAGGTCTCGCCAAGTTGCCCAGGCGGGTCTCGAACCCACGGGCTCAGGCAATCCACTCACCTCAGCCTCCCAAAGGGGCGGGATTACAGGCTGAGCCACCGAGCCCGGCTCGTGAATTTTGGGGGGACACAAACATTCAGACCATTGCACCGCCTGTGTGAGTAGGGACAAAGTGCTTAACTATCCTACTCTCCAACCTCCTCATCTGTAAAATACGGATAATGTGAGTATCTTTCTTCCGGAGTTGCTGAGAGGATTAAATGAGACACCGTGTAGAACACGCTTGTGTGGAAGGTTCCTGGCACATACTCTATAACTGCCAACTGTTAGGGCCAGGTGGGATCAGTGTTAGTCTTTTGTTTACTTTTCCAGATGGTGGCTCAGAGGCTCAGGCAAGGTGAGAGCCTTGCCAATGTCACTCAGCTAGAGATAAGTTGTCTTCAGTTGCGTTCGCCCAAAGTAGACCCCAAGGCAAGGACTGGTTTATTAAACACGTGCCCCCACTGGGCACAGTGGCTCATACATGTAATCCCAGCACTTTGGGAGGCCAAGGCAGAAAGATTGCTTGAGCCCAGAAGTTTGAGAGCAGCCAGGGCAACATACTGAGACCCATCTCTCCAAAATTCAAAAAATTAGCCGGGCACATGGGCATGCACCTGTAGTACCAGCTACTCAGGAGGCTGAGGTGGAAGGATCATTTGAGTTCAGAAGGTCAAGGCTGTGGTAAGCCCTGATCCTGCCACTGCATCCCAGCCAGGGTGACAAAGTGAGACCCTGACTCAAAGAAAAGAAAAAAGTGCTCCCAAGAAGACTGGGAAGGGACAGAGGATATAGGACAGGCAAGAAGAGGAAGCCCAGAAGGCTGCAACCCCTGGCCACAGTTCTGCAGTGGGGGAACTCGTCCTATCCCAAGGGGAGCTCTGAAGGGTGAGTTAAGCCTCAGAGTTGTCCCTGTCAGAGCCAAGGGTGCTGGACCTTCCATACTCCTGCCCCCTCTCTGCTGTCCCCAGCAGTCTTTGGTCAAGGGCCCATTTCACCCCCCTTCCAGCAGACACCATTGTGCAACTGTGACAGCCTTTCCTGGAAAAGAAGCCACCGGTGGGTTCCAGGAGGCAGCCTCGGCCCCCCGACATTAAACATTCTTGGGATCGTGATTCTGGCCATCCAACATGCATGTGAGTAGGATTCAGGGGACCTGGGTGGGGTGCAGCCTCATCCTCTTCAGTGTGAAGGCAGGACCCCACTTGACCGCTTCTGCATTTCAGTTCTCTTTGCATCTGGCCCCTTTGCCCCTTAAATGGCCTAATCCCGTAAGACAGGCATGCACCGAGCAGACACAGTTCTGACGTGTTAGCTCTTTTGGGGCTACCAGCAGGGGTTTCCCCCCTTTTGGAGGCAATATCCAAACAAGGAAGGCCACCCCCACTCTGAAGACAAAAGACAGCCCTCTCCTCAATCTCCTTGTCTTTGGAAATTTGTGGCAACCATTTCGGTTTAAACATATGACAATTAAATCGTTAAGGGTTCCGATGCCGAATTAATTACCCCGTAGAAAAGGGATCAATTGTGTAAATATATCATTTATGTAATGAGTCCTGGCTGTGATTTAGATGTCTAGATTGGTTTTTCTTCCGGCTTCTGTCCTGAAAACAAGTCTAGCCTTTGAGCCAGGGCCAAACAAACAGCCTCTATTAGGTCTGAATCCAGGGCATTAAGTGGCCCAAATAGACAGGTGGGTGCAGGTGATACAGGGGGCTGAGATTGTGGGAAAATTGGAGCAATTTGCCAAAATGAGCCAAGTTCCTCCTATTATTCTTCCTGTCTGTGCAGAAAATTACTCTTCAGAAACAGGGAGTGGAAGTTAAACATCCCCTTAAATGACACTTCAGGCACGGCCCATTTCACCCCCCTTCCAGCAGACACCATTGTCCAACTGTGACAGCCTTTCCTGGAAAAGGAGCCACCGGTGGGTTCCAGGAGGCAGCCTCGGCCCCCCGACATTAAACATTCTTGGGATCGTGGTTCTGGCCATCCAACATGCAGCTGGCCTGCCCAGCTCAGGCTGGGGGCAAATTTTCTTCAGTGCTGCTTCCAGCCAAGGCATTAGGTGAGCTCCTCCATGGGTAAAGCAATCACTGCCTCAGAATGTTCCAGCCCATTCCACCCTGTATGGAGTGAGCACTTGGTGTTCTTGTGTATGCCCCTACCCTGACTCCCCAGGATCCCTGCTTCCCTGAACTCCCACTACACTGGGTTTATTCTTCTCTCATGGAGCTGAGCACCATCAGGTGTCCCCAGGGCCTGCATGGAGCCCAGCACAAAGGAGACCCTCAACCACGTTTGCGGCGTGCATCGAAGGTTGCCCAGCGTCAGAAGGCTTGGAATGGAGAGAAGGACTTCTATGAACGAAACTTCTTTGCCAGACGCCCACCACCCTAACCCTAACCCTAACCCTAACCCTCCCAAGCTTTCCCTAGATCTTTCTTCCACCTTTCCCCTCTGTTTACAGAACTAAATCCAACCCCCAGACCCTGCTTCTTGGCCTTCCTTGGGATGAATTGTGAAGTGGAAAGTGAGTTGACTTAAGTTTCAACCTTGGCCTGTTTGAACCTTGTGGGGCAGAGGTAGGGGGTGATGTAAGGTGTTTGCCTTCCCAGATTAATCTCAATAGCAAGACCGCAAATTTGTGATTACAACATCCTCGCCAGTTCAGCTTCTTAGTGGGGTGTATCCAAGATACCCATCCTGGGGGGAAACGGGGGCATAGCACATCTCTATTTTAAGAAGTGAAACCTGGAACGTACATGATCTAGGAAGCCTCAGCCTTGAAGAAAATGAGATGGAAGGGGGTTAATTATGCATCAAATGCCATGTATTTGTCAGGAATTCATTGCTTAATTGATGTTTTATTGCTCCCACTGACATGTGTGAGCGAAATGAAATTGCATCTACAGGGAAGGAAGTGAAATTTATTTCTGCTTGTATCTTAATGAGAGGAATAAAACATCAATTAAACAATGAAGATGACATATATTTGATATATGACCTGAAGAAGGAATATTACTCACTAAAATGTTATTTTACAATTTACAGTAATGGAGCACCTGGCAGTAAGCGGGGGGGAGACACAGTTCACACATCTTCCACTCTTTAAAAATAGCGACAAAAAAAAAAATCATTGCTAAAAAGGACAAGAAAACTTCACTTTTAATATAGTACAGCATAAGAATTGTACCAGTAGGCGCTCTGCCAAGTTACCCAGTTAATGAATAACAACTTCAAAGCAGAGAAGACACATCTTTTCCTGCTCTTTAAAATGAGATGGAAAAGGAACTTGAGAAGCCAAAATCACAAGAGGAGCTGCTGACTGAGCTAGGCTCTGTGCTGGACTTAATTTCTGAACTCTTAACCTCGAAGTAACCCTGTTTTACTGACGAGGAAACTGAGTCTCAGAGGCCTTGCCTGAGGTCATATGGCAAATATGTATCAAATTCAGGATTTGAATCCAGGTCAGCCTGACTCTGAGAATCCTCTCTTTCCTTTCTGACAGCAGATATTTCACAGATAGGGAGGGAAATAAAAGACAAATGTTTATTTAAGTCAAGCAAAGATTGAGATAGCGCTTCAGAGAAAGGTTTCATGGACACAGGGACTAAGAGGAGATGGAAAGGAGTTTACGTGAGTGTTAAATTAGCAAAGCTAAGGGAAAAAGCGAATGCTCAATGCTGGTGAGGATGAAGAGAAACGGACACATTTTGGGAATGTAAATCGACGTAAATTTTCCAGAAAGTAATTTGGCAATGTGAATCAAGAGCTTTTAAGAAGTTCACATGCTATGAGCTGATAGTTTCCCTTTAGAACATAGTACATCCTAAAGAAACAGCTGGAAACTTAAATATACACATATACACAGACGCACATTCTACTGTTCCTTGTAATACAATAAAGTCTAAATAAGCAAATGGTTAAATAAATTCTACTATAGGTAGAAAAAACAGTGGAATAGAATGTTACATAAGCCCTCACAACTGTTGTTTTTGAAGACTACTTAATGACAAGAAAAGGTTATGATGCCATCTTAATAAAAAAAATATGTACTTTATGGACACCTTTAAAAAAAAAAAGCACTGTGTGAATGTGTATGAGAGAGCTGTATGTGTGAGTGTAGGGGAAAAACTGAAAAATATAATAAAATTTTTACATTTTTATAATGGGATAATGGGTAATTTTATTTCAGTCTTTGTACTTTGTATGATTTTCAAATTCTCGACAATAAGCAAATATTTTTGTAATCAGAAAAAAGTGCTCTATTTTTTAAAGGCGCAAAATACTTTGAAATAAAACATTTAAGGGAAATTATTTTGAGGATAAAGTATTAATGCTATTTATAACAAATCATAAAATGGCACAAAAGAGTTAGTGTGGGCTTCTGCTAGACATCAATTTGCTTTGAAATCTAAGGACAAAATGACTGCAGTTTGTTTGAACAAATAATAGTAGATTGGAAAGTCACTTAATGGTGAAGCTGCTGGTTAAGGATAAATTAAACTGGTTGTGCTCTCACAAGATCAGCCAGCTCATTCAAATAGTGGGTGCCTCTATCTCTGAAGACTAACCAGAGTGGGTTTAAATATGTGCAGAACACTCATTATTATTTTGGTAGCATGGTGGTTCTTAGCTGAGTACACAGTGGGATTTAGAATTTTGTTCTTTTTAAAACTGGCAACCTCATAGTCTGTTTTTTAGTAAGTTAATATGAATGGAAGCTTTTGTTGTTGGCAGAAAGAGAAGAAAGATTTTTTTTTTGGTTTTTTTAATTTGGTTTTGTTTAACTAGAAGGAGACATGAGGAGAGAAGAGATACAGGATGACCTGGTATCTATCTATTCTTCTCAGACCCATGGACGGATTTGGAGCCCTGATAAGGAAAGTGACAGAGGCCAGAGTGCAAGGGAGCAATTTCACACAGAATTTGAGAGACTCTGGGCCCAGGCAACATGGCAGTAGGACTCAGGTGTGTTGGAGGTGCAGAGACCTAGAATACTCATGGTGGGCCTCAACAGAAGTAACAGTGAGATTAGGCCAAAATAAAGACTTCATTTATTTTGAGAGACATGGGTCATTCAAGAAGAGACCCTTGGCTCTGAAAAATCACAGGAACCACAAGTGTCTGGACAGTCGCAAGCACAAAGTCCTACCAGATGAACTTTCCAGTATTAACATGGCAAAGCTGCCTGCACAGGCCCCTGACAGCATGGCCACCAGCCTGCCTCTGCTAGGAACAATACCAACTGTCTTGCATCTCTGTACCTCCCCCCAAGGTGCAGAATCTCCCCAGGGAGTGTCTGATTGGTCAGGCCCAGGTGACATGCCATGTTCCAGCCACCAAAGGTAGGAAGACAGGAGACTTGCCTCCTTCAACTTAGTCTGCCACCACCTCCAAGATCCTCACAAGGGTTCATGACCATGATTCCCCTGTATGCAGCCAGTGTTCCCATGTCAGGGGACCTAAATATGTCAAATGTCCGCTCACAAACCCAGGTTGTTGTGGAGAGAATGAAGTGAGAAAATACAAAGTACTTGACACAGAGCCTGAAACACAATGTGGGCTCATTAATGTCTGCTATGATTGTTAGTATTATATTTATTACTATTTTAATAAGTATTGTGCATGAGATCTAGATTTGGCCAAATGGATGATCCAGGAGCTCTGACTTCTGGGAGAGTCCTATAAGTTTGCTGCAAAGGCAGTGGGGGAGAAGGGGTGTTACTTAATGGAATTCTAATTTAGGTTTTTCATAGAAAACATTCCATTCAGAAGGAAAAATAATCATCAATATCTAATCAATAACGATTGAATCAATAACCATCACTGGTAGCTATGTGCATTGTGCTCCACAGAATGGCTGTGTGGATGTCTTTCATGCCTCAGATCAACTGGGCAGAAGAGGCCTTTGAGGCAGAGGCTGTTGAATGCCTTCCCAGCATCCTCTCCTCTCTTCCTCATTAATAGACTCCAGGTTTTAGGAGGGCACATTGCTGCCTGGAATAAAGGACCACATATCTCAGCGTTCCATGCAGCTAGGATGGCCATGCTATTTGATTTTAGCCAGACAGGTATAAGTGGAGGTATCGTAAACACCTCTGGGAAGTCTACTAAAGTTTTTGTTCTATGCAGCCAGAATGAATCCAGCCTAGTACAGCATTAGTACCTTAACATCCCTATATGTATACATATTTTTGAGTTGGAGTCTCACACTGTCACCCAGGCTGGAGTGCAGTGAGTGACATGCTCCCGGTCACTGCAGCCTCGACCTGCTGGGCTCAGGCAATCCTTCCGCCTCAGCTTTCCAAGTAGCTGGAACTACAGATGTGCCACTGCACCTAGCTGATTTTTTTAATTTATTGTAGAGATGAGGAAGTTGCCCAAGCTGGTCTCGAACCCATGGGCTCAGGCAATGTTCTCGCCTCGGCCTCCCAAATTGCTGAGATTACAGGCTTGAGCCACCACACCTAGCCCTTCATCTCTATTTAATGCATGGGGAAACTGGGACTCGGGAGGATTGAGTCGAAGAAGTTGCTGAGCTGATGTCATCAGGTCCCTTACCTTGAGAACTGTGACCTTTTCCCCCACGATCTTTTCAACAAATCATATCATTTTATCTTTTAAAAAGTCAACATTATTGAGGTATTATAGTATTTGCATACCATAAAATGCACCGATTTTGCACACTCACTCACGTCACCACCACCACCACAGGCAAGATGAGAATATTTCCTGGTCCCTGGAAAGCTCCTGCTTCTTTGCAAACACCCTCCCTCTTCCAGCCTCAGGCAACCACTGACCTGCTTTCTGTCACTACAGATTAGTTTTGTCCATTCTAGAATTTTATATAAATGAACTCATTCAATATCTACTCTTTTGTGCCTGGCTTCTTTAGCTCAGCAGAATGTTTTTGTTGCTGGTATTAGCAATTCATTCCTTTTTATTGCAGACTAGTATGCCCTTGTACGGGTGGACCACTAATTGTTTATCTATTCGCTTGTTGATGCATATTTGGTTTATTCTCAGTTTAGAACTATTATGAACCTTTTTGGTGCAAGTCTTCGCGTAGACAATACGCTTTCATTTTTATTGACTAAATATATAGAAGTGGAATTTCAAGGTCATGGGCAGAGGTTATGTTTAAATTTATTTAAAAAACAAAAACAACAGAAAACTGCCAAACAGTTTTGAAAGTATTTCACAGTATTTTGTCTTTTAAAAAATTATTTTGAGCCGGGCTCAGTGGCTTAGCCTGTAATCCCGCGCCTTTGGGAGGCTGAGATGAGTGGATTGCCTGAGCCCGCGGGTTCGAGACCCACCTGGGCAACTTGGTGAGACCTCATCTCTACAATAAAATCAAAAAATTAGCCGGGCGTGGTAGCGCGCACCTGAAGTTCCAGCTACTTGGAAGGCTGAGGCGGAAGGATCGCTGGAGCCCAGCAGGTCGTGGTTCCAGTCTGTCCAGTCCAAAATGAGACTCCAACTCAAAAAAATAAAAATAAAAATAAATAAATAATTATTTTGAAAATCTAATTTCAAAAATTAATTTTGAAATATTTGCTTTATTTAAGCGAGGGCCACCCTAGGCCCTTCTGGGTGACCTGTATGTGTCACATACAGTTCCCTAAATCTCAAAGGTCAGATCTAATATCCTTGTTTAGTCTTTAAATACTTGTATGAGGTTGAACAGATTACTTAACCTCAACGAGAATTAGCTTCCTCTATAACATGGAAGATTACAATAGTAATAGCTACCTCACCTGGCTGTTGTTAGGTTTACGTGAGATACTAGTTGCAGAAATGCCTGACACATCATCGTTGCTTGTTATCTTGATATTTGCCTTATGACGAGGGAATTTTACTGGAGAATAAGGCATCTTTTGTGAGCCAGAGTTGAAGAGCAATCTATCATCACATTTTATAAGTTGTAGAAATAAGTCTTTTCAAATGGATTTGCTTCTACGGTTCATATTAGAATTGTTGACACTTCTTGGAGTCGTCATAGCTTAGAAGGCTGTGTGTAACTCAGCAGGTGGGAAAGCTGTTGACAACATTAATTGTTTCATAAATAGTGTCAAGATGGGATTCTTTTCCCCCCTTTGGCTTAAGCCAAGTTACTGAAAAACCAATACTGTGCCATATGTTTATACTTTTCTTAGCACATAAACCAGCTATTTTACAGACAGGGATGGCTAATAAAAGGCAAGTACTCACTCAAGTCACATGTTTGATTCTCCATCAAAGAAAAACAGCCGTAACCATACCAATTCCACTGAAATTTTTATCAGAATTAGCTGTAAATCTTAGACGTTGGAGAGAGCGCCTTAAGTAGAAATGGCTACATAACTAAGAAAACACCCCTTTCTAAGTGGGTGAAAGAAAACTTTGAGTGAAGAAAAACCCTGAATGTGTTTTTCTGACTGGTTTTCAGTGCATCAAAGAAGCTCGGTGAAATACATTTAGCATTAGGAAGGATAACCAAAGGACGATCATCCCATTAGAATTTGTAAAAGCTGAATTGTTATAAAAGTTGATGACCCTGAGAAGGCCCAGCCTCCTGACGGACCTGCGGTCGTTTTCTCTTACGGAGGAATTGCATCATACACTTGGTCAACCTAAGTACATTCTCCAAGAGACAGAGAGTGAAGGAAATTGGTTCTGCCCGAGTGTGTGCCGTGGGGTGAGGGAAGGATCCAGGACCTGACCCTGTTCTTCCTTCCAAATTCTCCTTTCCAGGGCCCTCTCAGACCGTGAGAATCACACCAAAGCTGAAGGTGACTCTGCAATCTGAGGTTTTAGCTTCCTCCTGAAACGCCAGCCAACCCACTGCCTGAGAAAATCCCCGGTACCCGAGCTGGGATTGCTGGGAGATGACACTTCAGTCTCTGGAGTGGCAAGTAAATGTGGAAAGATACTGCACTTGAGGCTGACTTGGAGAACTTTCCAGAATGATTTTGTCACTCTGCACCATGTTCATTTCGAATGGCTGCTGCAATCTCCTGCCTCCACTCATTTGCAGACCCAGTTTATATTCAGCCTTTGGCTGAGGCCTCGCCAATAACTACACACCCCCCTCTCAGTTTCCATCTCCTCTAGGGGCAGCTAAGGGCCTTCCCTGTATTGGGGTGACAGAAGTTCCTAGAAAGTGACCTTCGGAGGAGGAAGGGCCCTGACAAAGGATCACCCTGCTGCTTCCTTTGGCAATGAGACTCCTTTTCACAAATGGATACATGGAAGCACAGCCCACGAGACAGAGGCCTGTGGCTTCATATTTCTGACATTTGGAAGCAGGAGACGATGCAATTGCAAACACTTAACATTTTCTGGAAGAAATTACCAGAAATTGTCAACAGTGATTCCCTTTGGGGGTGGGAGTGGAGGAGTGAATGGGATTGGCTTTTTTTTTTTAATACCCTTATATTTACAAGGCAGTAGAGCATAATGGTTCTACTAGAGACCGGCTTTCAAATCCCAGCACTGACCCTCCTGACCCAGGTGACCTCACATGCTCACGCTTCCTATGCGTCCATTTTCTTATCCACAAAGGAGAGATACCAACTGTGTCTCTTCCACAATTTTTGTATACTTAGAACCAGAATGAGTGCTCTGTAAGTATTAACTACTTCTCTCTTCTACTTGAACTTACGGAATAGGCCTACTCCCTTTATTTCAAAAAGGTCAATGAGTTATTCCCTGTGCAACAAAATTTTCATATTTTCTTCTTTTGTTTTTTATTTTTGTAGAGATGAGGTCTCACTATGTTGCCCAGACTAGCCTCAAGCGAACCTAGTGCCTCGGCCTCCCCGGGCTGGGATTACAGGTGTGCGCCACCATACCCTGCTTCAAATTTTCTTCTTTATTATGTTCTCTACTTATAAAATCCTAATAAGCATTTAAAAAGTAAAACGTGATTGCCCCAATGTTTGTGCAAGAGATTCCCATATGAGTGGTTAGACTGGAGTAGACATCCCTGTTATCTGGGGTCACATAGACAAAAACCAAACAGGAGATTGATGGGTACCCAGGCCTCCTGGGTTAGACATCTTGCTTCCCGCATTTGGCTGGGCCTCTGTTAGTTTCACTGGCTGCTCCAGAGCTGGGTTGGCCATATGAAGTATCTCTTTATTAGTCTGGAAGAGATTCATTCTGGAAGAAATCAGGCCCTCTGTTCTCTTGACTGCTGAGACTTTTTTCTTTCTTTAACTTACATTTTAATTAAGAAGTCACCCTTTGGTGAAAATTGCAAAATTCTTGTACTTAAGAATCAATAAAATGTGCACGGTCTAAAATGAGATTAATAACGGCCAACCTGTCTATTTTGGGTGTAATTATTTATTCATCAAAGAAAACCAGCTGCTTAAAACCCGTAGTCCATCATGAACGCCTAAGACACTTCCACTTCAGTTCTGTTGTTAAAATTCCCTTCTATTGCTCCGTCTGGTGTTAAATATAAAAAGCAGGAAGGTTCATTCTCTACCTGCATACATTTTAAATAAGAATTTCAACATTATCTTGTCCATTTAAAATAATTGTATGAAAATGTGAAGAAATATGATCTTGTAAAAGCTGCAGTCTGACGCACCTAGGGAGAGAGGGAGAAAGAGCAAAGCCGCTATTATTTAAAATTCATGGAGACTGTGGCAAGATTGATCGTGAGAAGCTCCTTTCTGGGACTGTCCTGGAGCCTCGAGGTGAGAGACTGAGATGGACCAGGGGCTCAGCCAGGGCTCAAGCCTCGGCACGGCCTGAGGAGAGGCCACCCACTGCCCCAAGCCTGGATAGAGATAGGACAGAGCGTTCTTAGTCTCTTGGGATTTTTGCCCTGCATGGATCTTGCCTGCCTTGGGGGCAGGAGGGAAGGACCAAAGTCTCTACTTGAGGTTGGACAAGTCTAAGCCCCTCAAGTCACATCCCCTAAGGAGAAGAGGAGAGGGGATGTCACGACTCCCAGCTCAGGACTTTAGCTGGAGTTTGAATAATTTACCATCCCTTTGCTGTGCTCACCAGCTCCCAAAACTGGGGTCGTTACTCTGCTGACACGGTCTTCTTGGACAAGTCACTTGACCTTTCTAGGCCTCACTTTCTCTGTCCTTAAAGTGGAACAGTACCACCCGCCCCATAGTGTTTCTATGAAGGTCTAAGGAGATAAAGCAGTAGATATGCTTTGCAAGCGACTGGGAATGGCAAAATATTTCCCTACGCGTAGGGACCTCTCAATTGGCCCTTGGAATCAAGGGATCCTGGGCTGAGCTTTGGATCCAATTCCACTGTTTTTTTTTCTGTGACTGTATCGGTTTCTTGCTGTTGCTATAACAAAGCACCGCAGATTCAGTGGCTTAAAACCATACAAATGTATTATCCTACAGTTTTGCAGGGCAGCAGTCCAAAGTGGGTCTTGGTGGGATAAAAGCAAGGTGTTGGCGGGGCTGAATTCCTTCTGGGCGCTCTAGGGGAGAATCCGTTTCCTTGCCTTTTCCAGCTACCAGAGGCTGCACGTAATCCTTGCTTCAGGATTTTCATCCTCCGTCTTCAAAGCTAGCAAGAAAGATCAGGTCCCACTCGCATCCAATCACTCTGAAAACCTGCCTCTCTCTTTTTTCTATAAAAACTCTTGTAATGACAAAGATAATCCAGGATAATCTCTCCGTCTCCATATCCCGAATTTAATCACATCTGCAAAATCGCTTTTGCCGTGCAAGGCAACATATTCACCAGTTTTGGAGATTAGGAGGTGAATATTTTGGAGAACCATTATTTGATTGACACAGTTACCTTGGGCAAGTCTCTTGGCCTTTCTGGGCCTCAGTTTTTCTGTCCTTGAATGGTACAGTCCCAGCTACCTCATGGTGTTTCTATGAGGAACTAAGGAGATAAAGCAATAAATGTGCTTTGTAGTCTATTAAATTCCTTACCAAGAGAAGAGATTTTGGGTGCATTTTAAGGCACTCGGTTAAAAAGTATTTTCTGGGAGGGGACATGAACAGGGGATCCTGCCAAGGATTTTGCTTCGTGAATGTAACATTCTTTCCCTCCCCAAACTAGTTTGTTTTCAGGCAGCTCAGTTCCTCAGCTGACTGAAACCTCAGAATGGGGGAAACTGTGAATTCTAGGGAGCTCCACATGCCATCTGCAGCCAGGAGATTTTCACACACACCTTTGTCAATCCCCAGACAGCGTGTAGGACAGAGCTGGCCCCCAGGCATGTGGAAAGAAGGAAAGGGTGAAACCAAGTTTCCACCGCAGAGCTTAATGAAACAAGCACATGCCCCTGCCGAGGGGCAGAAAGAACCCTGGACCGGGAGTCCAAGCCCTAGTGCCACTGTTCTGTAATTGATCTTGGGCGGGTTATTCCTGGGTATCACCTCCACTTCTCCATTGGTAACATGGCTGGAGGATCCCCACCTCTGGCCGCCCGTTAGTGCCTTCAAGTCTCTGTTTGGCCGATGAAGTCCCAGTGGAAGCTCAGTTTCAACAAGCACCTGGTTGATTTGGGGGCAGTTTGTAGCTCGGTAATCCCCAAAGTCCCTCACTACTGAAGGTCCAGGAATTTGGATCCAGAACTTGACTCGAATGCATTCATCAATTCAGGGCTTCTCCAAGTGTGCTCATGGATCACCTGTCACCTTTGGAACTGGGTGGGAATTTGTTAAAATACACATTCTGAGGCCTTAGCTCATCTCTGGGCTGGAGTCCAGGAAGCTGCCTTTGAACAAGCTCACCAGTGATCCTGATGTGCTCCTAGATTTGAGAACCACAGCTCTGACCACATGGTCAGGTACATGACAATGGGGCTCACTGCTATTCCATGTGAACCCTCCTGCCTACTCCCTAGGCCTCTGGAAGCCTCCGTTTTTCCCCTTCCCGGCCCTCTTTCTAAATAGGACGCTGATTCAAGCATTGACTTTTACAGCGCTGCCTAGCTTGTCTGTCCAAGGCCATGTGTCCTCAGGTCTTGCCGACAAAGAAATCTCCCTATGAGAAAAGGGCTCTGGGAAAAAGGAGTTTTCATATGGGAGCAGGAATGAGAAGGGACTGAGAAGGCCCAGTCAGTCCCATCTTCCTATTTCCTCCCTGCAGGTGAGCCACCACCTGTCTCCAACATGCTCACGGCTGCCCAAGAGTTCCTCTTCCCCTCCCCATCTTTCCCTTTAAACTCTGTCATTTGTACAGCCTATTAACCTTTAACTTTATGACTACCCAAAGATGAAATACTGGCAGCATTTAAGGCTGAGAATACTCCAGACCTACCTTCTTAGTTTGCAACAAGGGTGAAGCACTTTCTCTTAAATCAGTCATTTTTAATATCAGTCAGAGACGCTACCCAAGGAGAGTATTTTTGGCTCCACATAGCGAGCTGATTCATAATAAATGTGGCCGCACTGGTTTCTACCTTCACACCTCCCCTAGGAGCAGGAATTTTTTCCCCTAGTTCCTGGGATGAAGTACTCTAGGTATTAATAACACCATCACTGATGGAATACCTACCATGGACTATGCCATATGCAAGACTGCAAATTCTCCTAAAGACCCTGCTGAAATATGCATACTTACCTTCATCTGCAGATGAGACTCAGAGAGGTTAAGTAGCTTGACTAAAGTCACTTAGCTATTGAGTGACAGGGCTGGGATTGAATCCTGTGCCTGTTTAACTCCAAACTCTGTGTACGTAAGCCCAAATTATCTAAATTTGTCTTCAACCTAGCCACACTTGAACTTCAAGTGGCAGGTGTGGTTTCAAATTTTTACCAGAATGAGCCAGGAGTGCACGCGCCTTAATGAGAAGATAGATGCTCCCTCAAGGGGTGATAGAAAGTCTTAGTCCCAAGTGAGTTTGAGATCTAGCTCTGCCACTTGCCTGAGAACGGCCAACCATCCCAGTTTGCCCGGGACTATCCTGGTTTCAGCCCTGTAAGTCCCAAGCAAACAGAGACAGTTGGCCACCCTACTTACCAGTGACATGCTGCCTCTGAGCCTTGGGGTACCAAGTGTGAAGTGGAGACAGTGCTACCTGCCTCACGGGGATGTAAATCTACAACAGAGTGGTGGTGTCTAGCAGCCTAGGTGCTGACCAGCATAGGATGCCATGGAGACTGGCTACCAGGGAAGCTGGGAAACCAAAGGCATGGTTAAGGGTGGATGGGGCGCTCTGAATTAAAGCCTGGATACCCAGGAACCAGCAGAGACTTGATCTGAAGGGAAAGTACCTTTATTGATTGATTAATTGATTGATTGATTGATTGTTTAGGGAAAGTGTCTTGCTCTGTTACCCAGGCTGGAAAGCAGTGGTGTGATCATAGCTCACTGCAGCCTCGAACTCCTGTGCTCAAAGCATCCTCCAGCCTCATCCTCCTAAATAACTGGGACTACAGGCAAGCACCACCACCTCTGGCTAATTTTTATTTTATATACATATATCTATATATATATATATATATAGAGAGAGAGAGAGAGAGAGAGAGAGAGAGAGAGAGACAGGGTCTTGCTATGGGGCTGAAGGGCATACACTTGAACTCATCTCCTTGCTTTACCCTAGCACTGATCACTCTTCTGACCTATTATAGTTTTGCAGATCATATTTGCCGTATTGCCCAACCAATATTGGGGCAAGTTCTGTGAGGGCAAGAGAGAAGGATTTTTGTCTATTTCTCCCCTGTGGCATCCCTGGCACCTAGCACAGTGTCTGGTACCAAGGAGGCTCTCAATAACTTTGTGGTCAATGAATGAATGGATAGATGCATGAATGAATGAATGAACAAATGAGGGGATTTGCCACTGCTCTCAAAGAACAGCACCAGATGGCCAGTGGACTCAAGGCTGAGCTGCTGAGGGGCCACTCTGGGTCATGCTCACTGTGATCTGTGGAGCCATTGCATTGCCGCTTCTAGAACCATCTCTCCATCAATGCCACCTGGTGGCCTGGGTGTTTTGTGGCATTTCTCTCCCACAGAACACAAGTCCCTGAAGCCGAATCTGGACTGTGACACCTTCTTGGGTCTAAGCAAGCCACTTCCCAGACCTGGCACTGGTCAACTGACCCAGCTGTTTGAAGTCACGATCTGGGGTGCCTGGAATGACCCTCAGGATGTCTGCACCTGGATACTGCAGCCTGTGACGGAACTCTGTCACATCTGGTCCTTATATACCACGCCCACTAGACCCCCGCCGCCTGGCCTCTGGGTTCTTACACTATCAGTGCAGGCAGCGGGAGCAGAGGCCCAGCTCACCAGAATTCAAAGCAAATTAGGGACAGAGACCCTGGCATGGGTCCCTAGGTCTCATTCATGCATGAGCTCCAACTGCGACGTTCCTAACTTTTTAACATTTATGTAAAAGTTTCTCTCTCGTTTGGGTCCCATTTTACGGTTAGTATAAGGCCAGTCTGAAAGATAATATATTGTGACTGTTATATTATTTATTTTCAAGCCAACTTATTGATTATTGTGTGCTGAAAATGACAAATGGTGTCTGCACGAGGCACGGTCAGCAGGTTCTATTAAAGAAATGATAGTATTGCTCATGGATTGTTAAAAGGTCCAGTTTAGGTTCTTTATAGGTTTATATCCATCACTATTTAATGACCAAATGATGAAAAATATGAGCTGTGGGGACAATTTTTTTCTGCTGGAGTTTTATGTTTAAGCAGTTAGCAAAATAAGATACTCCATTTTGGTGGGGGGTGAGGCAGTGGCAAGGGGAACACAGTAAGATTTTATTTCCCCAGATTTAATCAATTGTAATAATTAATGCTGCAGATGTTTAATCAAGCAGCAGGATGCTGAGAAAGTGCTGTGCTGCCAGGATGGGAGATAAAACATGAGAATTCAGCAGCCAGGGTTCTCGCTGGGGAGGGTCTTGCTGGTGTCAACACCGGATTGTAGCCATCTGCTTCTTGTGACTTTGGGGGTGGAGGTCTGGGGCTTATGCCAGGGAGACAAGGCAAGGGACAGGCATCACTGGGAGCAGTCTTCCTTGTTGGCTAGAAAGGGCCTGGTAACCACTTCCTGGCCTGGTGGGAAGTTGAAACCCCAAGGACAGAGAAGAGACAGTAGACACTGTACATGTGATTGACCGTCCTGAGTCTGCAAAGCCAGAGGCCCCCCAAAGCAACCCGAGGGCAAAGGGCTGGTCACTGGCATGCTCCAGGGACTGTCGTAGATGAGTGGGTGTCTCAGGGGCCCTACGCTCAACCTTGGCACTCAATGTGCTTACCCAAGGAAGGCAAGAAAAGTCCCAGACTATATGTTGATGACTTGGGGACACCCAACAGCCTGCCGCTGTTTCAGAACATCAGGCGGAGCTCATCCATCATGGCTCTGCGGTGGGAGAGGGCGGGAGCATGTCAGGCTGGGATGGGCTGCACATGGAGGGTGCCCTTTCTCCCCTGGGAGCCTTTCACAGAACTACTCCCAGAAGGCCTGGAGAACTACTCTCAGAACATGTCTCAGTGGTCAAGTCTTTCCAGAGAGGCAAGCCCTCCCTCCTGCTGCTGCAGACAGAGCTCCTGAGATGGCGACTTTGCTTGGGACGCCCTCAGAGTGGCCCTTTCTGAGATGTTAAGGGACCCCACCCCAGGGGCCTCTCTCCTCCAGGGATTCTAAGCCTGGTTCTAAAGGACCCATACTAATTAGGAGTGGAGTACTAGGGTAGAGTGTTTCCAAGTCTGGTAGAAGCTAAGGGCTGGTCTCTAAAACCTGCTTCCTCTCTTCCTGGACTCTAGCCAGACTACATTTTCCAGGTCTCCTTTCTGTTATCTGGGCTACATCACCCCTTGATATCTGCGAATCTCGAGCCTGGCCCATAAAGATCTCCACATTCCATCCTCTGTGACCTCTCCCTTTCCACTGGCCAATGTTCATGCCCAGGGTAACCAGAAGCCACACACTGAAGTTGGGAAGGTCTCTGTCCTCTGCCCCCAATGATGGTGGGGAAACAAGACCATGACCTTCTCTCCTTCACCTCTGCTCCTCCACCCACTCAAAATGCCTTGAGCTATTTAATAAGTGTGAAATCAACTTGTTTTGTTGGGGTCATGCCTCATTTGGGGGTCTAATTGTCTACCTAAACTAATACCCAGAAGTATGTGGCCCAATTCTGTGGGGAAGGCCTGTATTCATTGCAATTCTTTCAGGCACTCGATTCAAATCAACTTGAGAAGAAAGGAATTTTCTGCGTTGGTAGGATTCTCGTGGGTTAGCCTCAGGCACAGGTGGATCCAGGATGAAGGCCTCCACTACCCATTCTCAATGGAAGGTCTTGCTCTGTAATCTGCTTGTCCATGTTGGTAAGAGCCAATCCCCACCCACTGCCAGCTCCAACCAAAGATTAAAGACCTCTGATTGGCCCAGCATAGGTCATGTGGCCACTCCTGACCCAATCATAGTGGTCAAGCAGATGGAGCCTTCTGACTAGCCTGACCTCTGGCTATGGGGAGAGAGAAAGAGTCTGAGTAGCTAAAAAATCAGTGGACACCACACAACAGTTTTCTCTTGTTATTTGATTTACTCCCGCCTTTCAGACTTTTGTTGAGGCAGAAAATGCTATGCAAATGGAGATCAATCAACTTTTGCTCTGGCAGTGGAGTACAGTATCATGTGAGAAGGAGGCGTCTACTGAGGTTCTTAGCTGTGCCACCTTGGACAAGACCCTCAGCCTCCCTGGTCTTCAACTTCCTCATCTATTTCTTCAGTGGGGCTAATTACATTCTTTGGTGACGTTATAAGGTCCAATTAGAAAGCATGTATAGAAGAGCATGGCATGCTGGAAGGAGATACAAGAGAGAAAGGGGACCATTTAAAGGCATCCCTGCCAAGACCCATCTCCACGGGCAGCATTGCCAGATAGCCCTCCCCGAGAAAGGCAAACACTCCCTCTCCTAGGGCTCCAAGTCATTTGACAGCGGGTCAGATTTTCTTGTTCCTCAGGGTGACAATGCCCTGAGCACCATTCATCCAGGTAGCCCAGGAAATGCCGCTCTGAGGACATGAGGGACTTCGGGGTAGAGCACCCAGTCCTACAGAAAGAGTGACTGCTTCAAGTTCCACCCTTGGGACTCCAGGAGTTATGCTGAATATGCCACTATCCCCTAATTTAAAGTAAACACCTTTCCGTAAGGACAAAATGACTTGGAAATGGTTTAGGTTTGGGAGAGTCCCAGAATTAGAATCCTAGTTTCTCACTCTTTTTTTTTTGAGTCAGAATCTCACTCTGTCGCCCAGGGTGGAGGACGGTGACACACCCAAGGCCACCGCAACCTCGACCTGCTGGATT
Source organism: Cephalopachus bancanus (assembly GCA_027257055.1). Classification (NCBI taxonomy): domain Eukaryota; kingdom Metazoa; phylum Chordata; class Mammalia; order Primates; family Tarsiidae; genus Cephalopachus; species Cephalopachus bancanus. The sequence continues at coordinate 1,591,881 of JAPVLO010000470.1, read as the reverse complement.
CAGGTGATCCTTCCACCCCAGCCTCCCAAGTAACTGGAACTACAGGTGTGTACCACCTTGCCTGGCTAATTTTCTTATTTATTGGAGAGACGAGGTCTCACCAAGTTGCCCAGGCTGGTCTTGAACCGGTAGGTTCAGGTAATCCTTTCACCTTCTCCTCCAAAAGTGCTGGGATTAAGACATGAGCCACTGCACCTGGCAGAATCCTAGTTTTGCCCCTTGTTAGCTCCGTGTCCTTTAGACAATTGGCCATGCTCTCTGAGCCTCAATTTCCTGAACAGCAAAATGGGCATTATAATTCCTACCTCACAGGCCAGGAACTACTGTGAAAATTAAGTGAAATGTGAAAGCACCTATCACATCGCCTGGCACATGGTGGGTGTCAAATAAACATGTTTCCTTTTGTCCAAAGTGTAAATAAGTGTAAACAGAACAGGCAGCTTACTTGTTTGCATTTTGATTACACTTACTCCAAAATAGCTTTCCCAGTGGCACATGAAGAGTCAATATTAGTTCATTCATACTTTGGTATGAAACTCTGTCCTCTTTCTTATTGTCACCTTAAAATGCCAACATTCCAGAGAGGTCCTCAGCTCCTTCCCTATTGTGTTGTTTCCTTAGGCTGCCATGACAAATGATCATGAACTGGGTGACTTAAACAAGAGAAATATATTCTCTCGTAGTTCAGGAGGCCAGAATTCTGAAATCAAGGTGTCGGCAGGGTTGGTTCCTTCTGGAGGCTGCAAGCGGGGGCTCTATTCCAGGCCTCTCTCCTAGTTTCTGGTGGAGACCAGCAATCCCTATCTTTCTTTGGCTCTTAGCTGTGTCACTCCAATCTGACTCTACTGTCACATGGGCCTTCTCTCCTCTAGGTATCTATGTATCTTTTCCTCCAATGACATCCGTCACTGGAATTAGGGCCCACTTTAATCTAGCATGACTTTACCTTAGTCAATTAGTCTACAAAGACGCCGTTTCACACAAAAACCACATTCGTAGGTTCTGGTGGACACGAATGTTGGGGGTTGTGGGGGCAGCACCTGTCATTGGTAGGGAAGGAAGGGATCAAAAAGTAGGGCACGAAGACAGAAGTGGAAGCCCTGGGTAGTACAGGCAAGCTCTGCTGACTTCACAATTTTTTCCAGGTACATTTTTAAGATGACTACGCCAACGGACATGCTTGTACTCTGAAAAAGAATGTGCTCTGCCTTAAGAATACATCCTCTTAGGGCCAAAGGAGGAGAATGAACAGGAAAACTTTCCTTCCTTCTCCCTCATTCCCATGTCCCTTTTTTCACCTCCTCTGCCATTCACCTGATGTGTTAAATCCCACAGGTAGCAAAACGTAGCCCTCTTAAGGATGCTTTTATTGCTAGAAGCAAAGCTCACGCAGACTAGCGTAAGTAACAGGGGGTTTATCAGACACAGAGAAATCCACAGAGCCCGGGAGGTTAAGAATCTGACCATCCTCATGTCGGCCAGGAGCCAGTAAGCAGCAGCTCTCTGCATTTCTGGGGCCCCACGCCCCCTCATTTCTATCTCCCTCGGCCCAACTGTGTCATTCTTTGCTCTGTCTACCCCCTGGATGCCTCAGAGGCTGGCATGTGTCTTAATTCCAGACGCTTGGGATAGAGATTCTGATTGGCCTGGCTCAGCCAATAGTGAGATGCCCTCTGGGTCAGGTGTTTATCCCATGTCCAAACAGCAGCGACCACCTGCTAACAGCATAAATATGGTGCAAAGGAGCTGCACGGTGTCCCCCCGTGAGGCATAAGTGGGCAGTTCTCCTGGATAGAAATGAGGTAATTAGGCTCCTAGAAAGCCTCGAAAAAGACCTTAAAATAGTCCCTTACCTGGCAGAGAGATTTAGGATGTTACTCC